>CM054062.1:40603102-40745691 GCA_028641055.1 Alopecurus myosuroides
TTGACAAATTTACCAAATGGATTGAAGCCATGCCAGTAACCTTGGCTAGCGCCCAATGTGCTGTCAAATTCGTCGATTCCATCATATGCAGGTTTAGAGTACCACACGACATCATTACAGACAATGGTACTAATTTCACAGCGAAAGAAACACAGCAGTTCTGTGAGGAAAAGGGCATCAACTTCAAATTCGCCTCAGTTGCACATCCACAAACCAACGGCCAAGTCGAAAGATCCAACGGATTAGTTTCGGCTGGCATCAAGAAGCGTCTACTCGATCGTCTACACCCAGCAGCAGGACATTGGGCAGAAGAGCTACCCTCCGTACTATGGAGCCTCCGCACAACTCCAAACCGATCTACAAACTACACACCATTTTTCATGGTATACGGGGCAGAAGCAGTCCTTCCCGAGGACGTCAGGTTCAGCGCCCCACGAGTTGTTGCCTACAGCATAGAAACCTCCAACAGGGCACTCGCGGAAGACATGGACGCACTCAATGAAATGCGCGATATTGCACTCGCAAGATCCGCAGTATATCAACAGTCACTGCGAAATTACCACAGTCGCCGCATACGCCACAGAGCCTTCGCAGTAGGAGATCTGGTGTTACGGCTCAAGCAGAAGGAAGGACACAAGCTCGAGCCACCATGGGAAGGACCCTTCATAATACACGAAGTTATCCCAGGCGGAGCCTATAGACTTAAGAACCCGGCGACTGGAGGCATTTATTCCAATCCTTGGAATATTGCACACCTCCGCAAATTTTATCCCTAGATTTTATTTTTCCTAGCAGTAATAAGGCTGTACTAGCCATCTTGTAGCCCGACAGAAAAACACATGACTTCTCAGTCATTGCAATAAAATACATGGTTTCTCAACCATAGATACTCGAAGATTCTTCATCCTTACATGCTAAAAGTAACTGGTATACACCCCACAAACACACGGGGGCTACGCCTAACTCAGCATTACAGGAAAATTTATATACACAAGATAGCACCTTACAACAGTTTTTTACAAACTACACAGCGAAACAGGATACATACATCCTACATTTACACATGACGATGAGCATTCTCAGCCGCCAACACCCGATCTACCTCATCCGAGGTCAATCGAATGATTTCCTCTGCCGCAGGTCGAACAACCCTATAATGAGGAGACATATCGTCGATTGGACCATCAGGAAGTCTAGCTATGGAGTTGAAGTTCACCTCAGGATGCCACAACCGGACGAAAGAGAGGGCCACCACCGAGCCGCAAGTCATCTGATTGCGAACACACTCGCGAATCTCTCCTTCACGACCGAACACCCTGAGAAGATGGCTCCAATCTTCCGGACCCCTTTGCAGCGGATAGAAAGCGGCGTTCATTGCAGTCAAAACCTCGTGAAAAGAACTCACGAGTATCTTCGCCTGGATGACTCGGAACTTCAAAGTAGCCAGCACAAAGCCTCGACTACGATCGGACCAAAAATTATTCGCATGAGGCCTAGAGCTGCCAGCTTCTTGAAAGATGTGGTTCTCCACCCACTGTTTCTCATTCCTGTCATCCGGCCGAACAACTGAAAAGCAAAGGTACATGATCAAAAAAGTGCACAAGATAAGAAAGACTTGGGGGCTGAACTACTTACAGAGCAAATCATTGGCAACAGACGCCAATTCATCCATTACAAACTGCTCGCGTTCAGTCGCCAGCTTCTGTTTGGACTCAGCCACATCAGCTATCCCACGCAAAGCTTTTAGCTTGCGTTCTCCATCAGCTACACGATCACGGAGACCCGCCAAGGTCCCAACAGCGGCAACAAGAGGGTTTGCTGGAGTAGCAAGTCCACCTGAAGGCTCCGCAGCCACTCCAGATACCTGAAAAACACAAAGAAGTTAAAGGAATAAGATGCCCTATTCGAGATACATTAACCACCTATTAGACAGGTGCTCGGGGGCTACTCCCATCGGGAGTAAACACACAATCGCGGGAAGCATTTCAGCAGAACATCTCGATTAAAATATTGAAAATACGGGAGCACATCCCAAGGTTCATTACAATCGAAACAGCGAAGTACAAAAAAAATAAACTAAGGAGCTACAGTTGTGCTACCGCTCGCGGCGGTGGTCCCTCCCCTAGCACGGGCAAATAACTCGGATAACTTCCGAGCAAGGACTCCGGCTGCATCGCCAAAACGATGAAGCCCTACCTTTTTGCCCGTAGCAGGATCGACGGGAAGCTCCGAGTAGGCCTCCTCCAAGCTAGTGACTCCATGCGCCAGCGCGAACTGGATGGCGGTCTTCGCCCCAGATTCTGACTGAACAACCGCATAAGCTTCAAGGAGATTGCTCTCCGAGAAAATCTTCAGCAGATCGCCCAGCGCGGGTGGAGACACGGCGTTGACGAGAAGGCGGCCGTGCAGCTGTGTTAACACTCGAATGGCGTCGCCAATCAAGGTGCAAACCCCTGCAGCATGCCTCCTGAGCTGGGCGCAAGAATCTATCAACGCGTCCACCCGAGGAATCCCAGGAAGCTCCAGTGGGACGCCCAGAAGACCTACAAAATAAAAGTGTTAGGGTCCAAAGGATTCACCAAGACAATAAGCAGATCGTAGACAAGAACAACTTACTCGCGAAGCGCTCCGCAAGGGGACGAAGAAAGTTGACAAGATCGGCGTCCGCCTTGGTGCCAGCATCCTCCAAGCTCTTCATAGCATCCTGGGCAGTCGCAAGTTTTCCTTCAAGATCGGCCAACAGCATGCGGGAAGACTCGAGCTCCCGTCGCACAGCCGCTAACTCAGCCTCTTGAGTTGTTACCCAAGTGGAGGCACTCTCCTTCTCGGTCTTCAAAAACTCAAGTTGAGCTGCACAGCAACATGTATCAGAGCCGAAGAATTGATGGAAATACGAAAACAGGAAAAGGTGGTAAACTTACTTCGAAGAAACTCATTCTCTGTGGTGAGTCGATCACGGTCTGCTCGAAGGATCCCGCATTCCGACTCAGCGAGAACAACACGGCGACCAATCGCCGCAAGGGAGTCAATAAGCGACTGCAAGGAACATGAAGATAGAAGAATCAGAAAAATGAAATTTGAGCCTATACTCGATTGTAAACATTCGAGTATAGCCTCGGGGGCTACTGCCATCGGGAGCACTGCCGTGCACCCGATAAGAAGAAGAAGAAGGAAAAGACTATCTCTGAGCCTGTAGCCGATCACATGCGATCGACTACAGCCTCGGGGGCTACTCCAATCGGGAGCACAGACGTGCACCCGATAACAAATCCAAGGACGATAAAGCATTAAAAAGCAGGTAGCGGGGTTTACCTGGCCTTGAGCGAGGGAGAGGGGATCCGCCGAGCTGCCCGACACCTCCTTCGGAGCCGAAGCCCCAGCAGCAAAACTAGGAATTCTGTATTCCGTAGTCACCGCGTTGGGGGCTACGCTCGGTGAATTTTGGACGGTGCCAGCGGTAGGAGTCTCACCTGCAGCTCCCGCTTTATTCCTCCTCTCGGGAGGAAGGGAAGAGGCGTACCTGCGAGGGCTGATAGCTTGCAGGCTGCAATGAAGACAAAGCGTCAACAAGATGCGAAAGGAAACGCTCGACTAAAAAACGAGAAGAGAAACTTACTCGTCATCATCGTCCTCCTCGTCCAGCATATCCGCATTCCAGGCGGTTTGGATTGCTGGGAATGAAGGGGAAGGGGCGAGTGAGCGCAGCGGAGTTACGAGGAGGGGCCCCTTTGTCGTGGGATAATCACGGCAGATGTTACCGGGGGTAACTGATCTTGGGGCAAGTCGACACAGGTATTCGGGAGAGGGTTTAGCTCAAAGGAAGACATGGCGGAAAGCAATCTAAGAACCGGAAAATAACTCGCCGGATCTCAATATGAATTATGCTGGATACTCGATAACAGGTGTTGCAACTATGACCTGAATCTCTGGCAAACT
The DNA here is from genome assembly GCA_028641055.1 of Alopecurus myosuroides. Classification (NCBI taxonomy): domain Eukaryota; kingdom Viridiplantae; phylum Streptophyta; class Magnoliopsida; order Poales; family Poaceae; genus Alopecurus; species Alopecurus myosuroides. The sequence goes on from CM054062.1 coordinate 40,607,039, forward strand.
AAACCTAGGGGCCGGTTTATAAAGCACCCGTACACCCCTAACTTGCCCTTCAAGGCACATCTTGAATCCTACTCAAACTCCACATACAAACCCTAACTTCCCTTACCGCAGCCCACAATCCGGGTTACGAATCTTACAAGCCTTTGGGCCTTCCGGTAATCTCTTTACCCCTAGCCGGATATCGCTCAGCACACCTCGGGCCGGATTATAACCTGAAGTGGGCCTACCGGGTTACTATCCCCCCATCAGTAGTCCCCAGGATAGCGCGGGTTTCACGGATTCATCCTTGAAGCGCTCGCTATTCCCTGAAAAAGATACGAAACACCCAAGTTCATGGGGACCGAGTTAAATTGCTTCGATAGATGGCTAGGCACAGCTCCATGACGGCCATACGATAACTCGATTCCCCCCCGAATGCCTAACATGCCTTTCCAAATTTGAACCCTAAAATGCCAAGATTCCACTCACGATACCGGTCCCTGATATCTCGGGGTAGGTTACACTTCCTCCGCCAACGGAACATTTTATTCCATTCCGGGCGCATACACCACCAAATCCGCACGGATAATTACTGTCCCGTAGCTTCCGATTTTCCAGTCGCAGGGGTGAGCTCACCACCTCCCTTATAAATATCAATCGAAGGTAACCCTAGGCCTTTCACCTCACCTCATCATACCCTTTCTCCTCGCTCCCTCGCAATTTCCGCCGCCAGAGCTCGCGCACACTACAACAGATAAGACCACTGCCGGCCGCGCTCGACCTCGAGCTATCCCGCGCCGCCATCACGCATTGTCGTCGCATCTTCGTTTCTCTCATTGAGGGCTGTGGAACAATACTCAAGCCGCACCTCACATCACCCTCATTTCGGACTTCAATCACTTCGGTAAGCCTCTCTCAATCATCCAATTGAACCTCGCAATTTCTTCAATTTGACTTGGATCGGATCTGGATCAACCCGTAAATTACCTTTCTGGTATCGTCAAATCAAGCCGCTTCGATAGTCCTCAGCTCCTTTAAGCACCTGATGCGTAGTCGCAGTTCATCCCCGCACCTTTATCGACCATCAAACTTTATATAAGATCGCTCGCAAGCCTTTCAACCTAGATCCGTTCCACCTTGTTTTTTCCGCTTGTCTCATTAACATCCGGAAAATCCTCTTCTTCCAGCTATTTCCTTCGCAATAAAGGTATGGGCAACCATCCATGTTCGCCCAACCCACCTCCATACGTAAGTAATTAACAATTTACTCAACCTCATCTGACACCCGGAAAATCCTCCACATTTAACATCGTAGCGCGTTATCCGGGTATTATTTTAGCCTTCGCATTGTCTCGATATTTCCAGACTCGGATAATCTGATACTCCGAATTTTACTCCATACGTCTCTTGCCCCTTGCAGGTCAACTCCATGGCTCCGAAAAGACAGGGAAGGCACCCGGCTCCGACCAAGACCCCTCAAACCACTTCTGCCAACTGGGGTCGGTCTTTAACGACGAAGGCCAAGCTGGAAGGAATGGCCGAATTAGGAATCCTTCCCTCTCAAAAGGAGATACATTGGAGGGCTCCTGACGATGAGACCCGTCCTACTCCTGCCGGGAATGAGGTAATCTGTTTTACCGAGCACGTGACCCGGGGATTTCGTCCTCCGGGTCACCCTTTCTTCCGGGAAATCTTAAGCCACTACGGCCTCCGGGTGTTCGACATAGGGCCTAACTCTATGCTGAATATTACCCATTTCATAGTCTTGTCCGAATCTTACTTATGCATTCCACCAAGCCTGGATCTTTTTATTGAGTTATTCCAATGCGAGCCGTGCCGCGAGAGCGATGACGGAGCTCTTCTTACTTGTGGCGGGGTATCTATCCAGCGCCGCAAGCACTCACTAATGCCAACTCTTAACTTGAACTCCCACATCAACAACTGGCAACTATCTTTCTTCTATTGCCATGACACTTCTCCGGATGGTGAGAGGAAATTGCCGGGTTACTCGGAGAGCCTCCTTGAACCCTCCGAGTCTTTTAGCGCTTTTGCACCCGAGCCTGATAGGGAAGCAATTCAGCCCTTTTTGGCCAAACTAGCAGCCCTCTCAGCCCATGGCCTTCTTGGGCTTAATCTAATAAAGACTTGGGTAGATTTCCGGGTTCAGCCCAACTCCATTCGTTCGAAGTTGCTACATGAGTACTCGGGTCACATCACGGACTCCCTCCGCTACTCCACCAAGAACTTCCCTGCTGGCAACACCAACAAGACCATCAAGGGCTTCCTGATGGAGAGGCTAGATGTTATAAAGAACGCTACCGGGCTACCCCCGTTTACTCGGGAGAATCCCGCTCCAGCGGTAAGACCTGACCCCCTTTTTCTTGTTTCAGCACTTTTATCCGCTATAGTCTCTAACCACTACTTGCATTTACTTGTTCACAGGCTGACGATCCCTTCTGGAAGGTCGAGAACTCTCCTCCCTCCCAAGACCCCGAAGGGGAAAACGAGTCCATTGATGACGACGAGGGTACTCTTTCATAACCTTTATACCTGCCTTTCATCTGTGCCACCTTTCTTACCCCTCGTCCTTCCTTATCTGATACTTACTCGGCTTTCAGGGTCAGAGGACGAAGAGGAGGAAGAAGAAAATGACCCGGAAGCCACCGAGTCTGACCAAGAGCCCCCAGTTCGAAACAAAAGGAAAGCTAGAGGGGTAGTTGAAAAGGTTCCCTTCTCTTCCATGTCTTGTGCGCCTTACTCCTTTGCCACTATGCATGAACTTAATGTGCGATTATCACATTCACCCTTCTTGAAGGACCCTCTCCCGGCTAAACGTAGGGTGACCCGGAGTTCTCCGGGGGATGATCCCCTTAACCCGGGTATCTCCACCTCACCCGCTCATCGAGCCAGCACCCCTCCAGCTCAACCTTCCCAATCTCCTCAACGTCATCCATCTCCTAGTCATCCACTTGCCGGGCAATTTCGCGTACCGCAGCCAGTGCTTTTACCAACGTCATCCGCCTCCAGCTGCGAGCTTCCCCCGGACTATGCTGTGAACACCGGGTAAGCTACCTTTACTTACATTCTCTCGCACTTGTTATCTTTCTTTTTTCCATACATTCCACTAATCAATGTCTCCTTTTTTCCTTTCAGCGCCACAGTTACGCTGAGTGACCCGGATATTCCTGAAGCAGAAAAGCAGGGAGAGGAGAAGCCGAGTAATAACATGGACATTGAGGTTGAGGACAAGGCCGAGGACGGAAATGAAGAAGACCCTTTTAAGGACCCATCTCCACCAAAAACTGCCTCACCCCAGCCCTCTGAGGAGGTGGACGAAGATATCATTTTGGAGACCAAGTCGGGTTCTCCTAATCCGGACACTCAAACGGTCCGGGTTTCGACCCCCAGACCCGGAACAACCCTTCAACAGGAAGGCCAGTCTTCCGGCCCTTCTCGACTTCGCCCTGAGGACATGACCTTTGCTCAAATGCTAGATGCCCTCCATACCTTGAAGGGTGATGAAGAAAACATACTAGACGCCTTAATAACCAAGCACGAGGTAATCCTGAGTAGTACCAATTGCTTCCACACATAGTCCCCAAGTTCCAAGTAAATTACTAAGTAACTTGCTTGGAACTTTGTATAATGTTTCTGGCTAATCCCTCTTCATGCTTCCTTATAGGACTATGTTTCACAGTTGGAGAAGAAGCTGGTCAAGTCCACCAAGCGTATTGAAAAAGAAACGGCCCTTCGTGAAGCTGCGGAGACTGAAGCTCGCAGGTGCCAAAAAAATGACGAAAAGGTACATGAAAAGAGCTCACAAGGCTAAGGACAAACTAACAACACTTTCCGTGCAAATTGCTGACGTTTATCGTACCGCGACCGGTAAGATTTTTAAATTTCACCTTTTTTATGACCCGGATTCCTTTGATATGAACCACTGTACTTGCCTACTTATTATCTTTGCTCCTTTTGCCTCTTTAGCAGGCCCAAGTGATGCTGCCCCCGAAGAAGATGACGCTGCTAAGCTAAAAACCATCAAAAATACTCTTCGCCAACTTTGCGGCGGAGTTAGCTGGATACTTGATGAGTTGCGACTGCCGGGTGTCAGGCCAGATAATATGAAGAGATTACTGGAATTCTGCTCCACGATCCCTGAGTGGATTTGGCACTGGAAACGGTCCTCCTGCCGATTTGGGGTAACCCGGGGGCTCGCGTTGGCTAAAGCCTACGCTCCCAAGCTAGAGCTGGCCAAACTTATGAGCGGATTTCCAGAGTTCAACTTGGATGGGTCCAAGTTTTTGCCAAAGGACTTCAAGGCTATTCAGAAAGAAGTCCGTCATCCGGCTAGCGTTATCGCTGATAGCTTAGAGATTGATGTGATTCTCCCTGCTTATGATGCTAATGACAAGATTGTCAAGGCGAACCGCCCCCAGCCGTACGATATGCTTGCCCGTTGGAGGGAGGAGGCAATCAAGGTAAGGGACGAAGCTGCCAAGAAGGCCGATGCCGACTCTGCTCCTGCAACTTCGCAGCCCGGGACTGCTACTGATCCGAGTGGCGCCGCCACCACCAGTGGCAACAAGGGCAAGGCCAAGATGGATCCTGCAACTTGAAATAATGAATATCACCTATCATTCCATATGAGCCAGTCGGCAAAGCGTCGTTAAAACAGCTTTATTATTTGTTTAAGCGGAGCGCCTGTGCTCTTTTGATACTTTAGGGTTTTTGTAATATTTTTGTTTAAACTCCCGATGCACTTTGCGCCCCTTTGGGCTTTTGATTAATGTGTCTTTGCACCCGCTTGTTCTTGATATTCACTTACTTTATTCTTGATACCTTGTACCTTTACTTTTTTTTATGCTTTCCTTGGCGAGACCCGACCTCCGGGTTTCGTTGACATCTGGGGAACGGGCTTACACCCGGATCCCTAAGCCCCCGAGACCCGGATGCATGGCTCGTTGGAATTTTATCGGCTGGATAATGCTGTTTCTTCTTCAGAGCTCACAAGTCCCCTAGTCCGGGTTTCCGCGTCCAGGACACGTGATTGTTTCTTTTCAAGGAAACGAATCGCCTGTCGCTAAATGCCCAAGACTTCAGGACAGCTTTTTATGATGTTTGAAGTTATGCTTGATAATCGTTGAGTTTCCGGCTGCTAGCCTTATACTCTGCATAGCTTGTGGTTTAGATGACCCTTTCAACTACCTTGTACTATAAGCCGGCTTTCGCGTGGATACCATGTTGTTACATCAATACGAAAACGAGGTCAAGCAAGTCCCGTTTGGGTCTCATGACCGACAATAATCGTAAGCGAACGAATCATGCCACTTTGTTGCGAGTCACATCGAGCTTAAGTAAGAATAGCCGAGAAATTTGGACTTCTTTGTCCGGTTATAAGATTGTAGCCGCACTCGTTTTTTCGAGTGACCGGCCCTTATAACTCATTGGCATCAAGGCCGGGTCTTTTTTGAGTTTGCAGCTGTGCTTATAGGAGCAACCAGCCCTCAAGACCTGAATATGCACACCGTATAAATGACTATTGCCTCTTTTCTTGATAATCCCCTTTTTATTTGATATGAGAAAATTAGGCCAGCAAGCCGCCTCATTAAAAACCCATCCAGTCCCCAAGGGTGCCCCGGATAGGAAAAGAGTGCGTCTGAAACCTGCTGCCTGTTACATCGTTTTTTGCTAAGTATAATACGGACGTAGCTGAGCCACGTTCCATGGTCTATCTCTTTCTTGCATAGGTGCAGTAGTGTGAGCAGTGTCGTTGATTGTGGCCGATTCTTCTCTTGCATCTATCAAGTAATATGACCCATTATGCAGACTCCGGCTTACGATGAAAGGTCCTTCCCATGGTGGCGATAGTTTGTGCTTTCCCTCGTTTGTCTGAACCAAGCGCAGGACCAAGTCTCCCTCCTGGAAGACCCGGCTTTTCACCCGCCGGCTATGATATCTTCGCAAGTCCTGCTGATATATGGCTGACCTTTCCAAGGCTTGCTCCCTTTGTTCTTCTAACATATCCACGGCGTCTTGCCGGGTCTTCTCGTTCTCCACTTCGACATAGGCTGTCACTCTTGGTGAATCATGAATGATGTCGCTTGGTTATACTGCTTCTGCGCCGTAGACCATGAAGAAAGGTGTCATCTGGGTGGATCGGTTGGGTGTAGTATTGATACCCCAGACCACGGAAGGAAGTTCTTCAACCCATGCCCCAGCGGCCCTGATACAAGGAACCCTCAGTCGTGGTTTCAATCCACGAAGTAGCTCTTGGTTCGCCCTCTCCACTTGCCCGTTGGCTTGCGGATGTGCCACTGATGCTACATCAAGCCTGATTCCATTGCTGCCACAAAATTTTTCCATCTCTCCAAGGGACATGTTGGTTCCATTGTCGGTAATTATGCTGTGGGGGTATCCAAACCGGTATATAATTCTTTTCAGGAACTTGACTGCTGTGGCCGCTTCGCAATTGGTGACCGGCATAACCTCCACCCATTTGGTAAACTTATCAACAGCCACTAAAAGGTGCGTCTTCTTGCACGGTGACATATGGAAGGGGCCAACCATGTCCATACCCCAAACAGCGAATGGCCAAGTTAATGGGATGGTCCGTAACTCCATAGCCGGCACATGAGTTTGGCGAGCGTACCTTTGACATCCGTCGCACCTTGCCACTATCCGTTCCGCGTCTGCTAGAGCTGTGAGCCAGAAGAACCCATGCCGATAGGCCTTGGCCACAAGGGACCTTGTGGACGCATGATGCCCACAATCACCTTCATGGATCTCCTTAAGGATCTGTCGGCCTTCTTCTGGTGTCACACAGCGCAAAAAGACTCCTGCTGCACTTCTTTTGTACAACTCCCCATTGATAATAGCATATCCTTTTGCCCGCCTCAGGATTTGTCTTGCTAGTACCTCCTGTTCTGGTAGTTCTCCCCGCGATAAGTAGGCCAGATATGGCTCTGTCCACTCGGGAATGTCACGTATTGTAGCCACGAGCTCCACATCCGGGTCTCGATTTGCTAGTTCTTCTTCAGACTCGGATTTAACTGACGGTCGCCATAGTTCGTCCAGGAAAACATTAGGTGGAACCGGCTCTCTGCGCGAGCCGAGTCTGGCGAGTGCGTCCGCTGCCTCGTTTTTTCTTCTGTCTATGTGCTCCACTTCATACCCGGAAAAACACCCGGCAACCCTATCAACCTCCCTGCGGTATGCTGCCATAGTGGCGTCCTTCCTGTCCCAGGTTCCTGATACCTGCTGCACCACCAGATCCGAATCTCCAAAGCATCGTATCCTTTTAATGTTCATCTCCTTGGCTACCTTCAAGCCATGCAACAGAGCCTCATACTCGGCCACGTTGTTTGAGCAATCGAAGTGAATCTGCAGCACGTAACTTAGTTTGTCCCCCTTTGGCGATGTCAGCACCACTCCAGCTCCTGACCCCTCGTACTGCTTTGATCCGTCGAAGTGCATGGTCCATGACTCGGAGTTTGGGACTGTGGTAGCCATTCCAGTGTGCGTCCATTCGTTAACGAAATCAACCAAAGCCTGTGACTTGATTGCCGATCTGGGCTCGTAGCTGATATGATAATCTCCGATCTCTATTGCCCATTTGGCTATTCTTCCCGTTGCATCCGAGTTTCTGATGATATCCGACATTGGTATTGAACTAACCACTGTTATGGGATGTTCTTGGAAATATGGCTTCAACTTCCGGCTGGCCATAAAGACCCCAAACACCAATTTTTGCCAATGTGGGTAACGCTGCTTTGCTTCCGATAACACCTCGCTGACATAATAAACCGGCCTCTGGACCGGGTAACCTTTCCCATCCTCTTTGCGTTCCACGACAACTACTGCGCTGACGGCTCGGGGACCGGCTGCCACGTATAATAACATAGGCTCTTTAGGACCCGGCGCCGCTAGTACTGGCGCTTCAGATAACTGCTTCTTTAGTGCTTCAAACGCCTCATCTGCCTCCTGATCCCATACGAACTTATCTGATTTCCGCAAAAGCCGGTACAAGGGTATTGCCTTTTCTCCAAGCCTGGATATGAACCGGCTCAAGGCTGCTACGCAGCCCGTGAGCTTTTGAACGTGCTTCAAATTTTCCGGTTTCTTCAAACTCTGGATGGCCTTGATTTTATCCGGGTTTGCCTCGATTCCTCTCTCGGAGACTATAAAGCCGAGTAACTTCCCGGCCGGAACTCCGAATACACACTTCGTTGGGTTAAGCTTCATCTGATACCTTCTCAAGTTTTTAAACGTTTCCTTTAAATCGTCAATAAATGTCTCTGCCTTCCGGGTCTTAATAACCACATCATCCACATATGCGTGCACGTTGCGCCCAATTTGATCCTCGAAGCACTTCTGAATACACCGCTGGTAAGTTGCGCCCGCATTTTTTAATCCAAACGTCATGGTTTTATAGCAGAAGGCCCCAAAAGGGGTTATGAACGACGTTTTCTCCCAATCCTCCCTTTTGAGTTTAATCTGGTGGTACCCCGAATATGCGTCCAGGAAGCACAGCAAGTCGCTTCCGGCTACCGCGTCTATGATTTGGTCTATCCTTGGTAGCGCGAACGGATCCTTTGGGCAATGCTTGTTGAGGCTCGTGAAATCGATGCACATCCTCCATTCATTTGTCTTTTTCATCACTAGAACCGGATTCGCTAACCAGTCCGGGTGAAATACTTCCATGATAAAGCCTGCGGTTAATAATCGTGCGATTTCCTCACCTATAGCTCTTCTCCTTTCCTCGTTCATTTTTCTCAAACCTTGCTTCACTAGCCTGGCCCTGGGATCCACATGCAAACTGTGCTCTGCCAACTCGGTGGGGATACCCGGCATGTCGCTGGGTGTCCAGGCAAACACATCCGCATTTGAGCGTATGAACTCCACTAGAGCCTTTTCTTGCGCGCTTTCCAAATTGGACCCTATGGTGAACTGCTTGGTGGGGTCTCCTTCCACAAAATCTACTTTCTTGGTGTCTTGTGCCGCCTTAAATTTTACTCTTTCGTCCTCAGAATCCGGTCTTCTCAATGCTGTGCCATCATCCGGATCCACCTGAGACCGGTAATATTTAAGTTCTTCCTTTCTGCAGGCTTGTTCAGCCATTACCGAATCTCCCTCATCGCATTCTGCTGCTATATCCCGGTTTCCATGGATAGTGATGGTCTGCTTGGGGCCTGGAATCTTTAACTGCAAATACACATAGCACGGCCTAGCCATGAACTTAGCATAAGCCGGCCTTCCGAACAATGCGTGGTAAGGACTGTGCAACCTGACCACCTCAAACGTGAGCCATTCCACCCGATAGTTATCTACCGACTCTCCGAAGGCTACTTCCAATGTAATTTTTCCTTCGGGGCGCGCCGAATGACCCGGCACGATTCCATGAAAAACCGTCGAACTTTTCTGTAGCTGAGATTCTTTGAGGTTCATGCGCAAGAAGGTTTCCCAATATAGGATGTTGATGCTGCTCCCTCCATCCATCAATACCTTTCTCAATTCATAACCATTGACCTGTGGCGAGACTACTAATGCCAGGGTTCCGGGGCGCTCTATTCCTTCCGGGTGATCCCTTCTGCTCCACGTTACCTCTTGCTCTGCCCATCTCAAGTATCCCGGAGTGGCCGACGAAACTGAATTCACTGTCTGTTTTAACGCCTTTTTGTCCCTGTTGGAAGTCCCTGTAACATGCACATGATATTGTCCTTTTAAATTGAGCGTACGTACCATACCGATGAAGATACTGATTTGGCCAATCGACACCGTGGATCCAGGTTCGAGGTGATCCGGCTTCAACTCCCACCCGGAATCGTCCACTATCCTTTCTCCTTCGTCATTGGAGTAGATCTCGCCGACGACAAAGTTCTTCATGTTCTTCCGAGCTTCTCCCGTGATGTAAACACCTTTGGACGCAGGCCCCACGGTGGGCGCCAACTGTCGTGGGATAATCACGGCAGATGTTACCGGGGGTAACTGATCTTGGGGCAAGTCGACACAGGTATTCGGGAGAGGGTTTAGCTCAAAGGAAGACATGGCGGAAAGCAATCTAAGAACCGGAAAATAACTCGCCGGATCTCAATATGAATTATGCTGGATACTCGATAACAGGTGTTACAACTATGACCTGAATCTCTGGCAAACTAAACCTAGGGGCCGGTTTATAAAGCACCCGTACACCCCTAACTTGCCCTTCAAGGCACATCTTGAATCCTACTCAAACTCCACATACAAACCCTAACTTCCCTTACCGCAGCCCACAATCCGGGTTACGAATCTTACAAGCCTTTGGGCCTTCCGGTAATCTCTTTACCCCTAGCCGGATATCGCTCAGCACACCTCGGGCCGGATTATAACCTGAAGTGGGCCTACCGGGTTACTATCCCCCCATCACCCTTCCCGGGCGATTCCTCCAAGGAGTTGTCCTTGGAAGTGGCCTCGTCACCCTCCACTCGACGACGTTTGCGTTGAAGGAGACCGCCATTCGAATCCTCTGCGTCATCCGAAGAATCGTGCTCTGAACTCGAAGAAGCGTTGGCAACACTGGTATCGGCCGGGCCGTCCAGGTTACTCGCCAATAACTCCGAGGCCTCCTCCCCAGTCACTGGAGGGTAGCAGGTGGCCACGGATAAGCTCTACAAAGGAAGATAGAAGAAAAGCGAGGGAAAATTCAGTCGACCAAAATTCGGAACAAGGAAAGAAATAAAGAGAGAAGGAAGTAGGAACTCACTTCGGATGGCGGAGGCCTTGACGCCTCGAAGGCTGCGACTGTGAAGTCGGGGAATTTTTCTCCCACCTTCAAGCTGGTGATGGCCGCGATCTTTTTCTCGAACTCGACGTTCGAGAGCTCCTCACGGCTCACGCGACTGGGATCCTCAGAGCCCTGGTACTCCCACATCGTAGAGGGTCTGTGCTGAAGGGGTTGAATTCTGCGCTTGAGGAAGATGCTCGCCAAGTGCAGCCCGTTTAGCACGACTCCAGCGGCTTGATCACGGAGGGCGGCCACCCTGGCGAGTAGCGGCGTGATGACCTGAGTCTCTTCAGCCGACAATTTGTGCGCCCAGGACTTCCGTCTCTTCAAGACAGCGAACGGGTGGAACTCCTGGATCCCACCCGAGCTGTTGTCGGTGACGTAAAAACATTTTTTTCCTCCATCCCTGGGCGGAGTCGATGAAGTACATGCCGAAGTAGCCATTCTCCGACCTCGCCTGAATCCCAAAGCCACCCGTGCGTAGTGGCTTGCCAGGTTCAGATTCCACCCGCGACTTCTCGCGGAAGATTCGGACCTTGAAGAGGGCCTTCCAGAGGCCCCAATGTGGGCGAATGCCCAAAAAGCATTAGCAGAATACAATGAAGCACGATATGTGCTGCACTGCATTCGGAGGAAGATCATGGAGCTGTATGCCATAGACATACATAAATGCCACGAGAAATGGGTGAAGGGGAAGAGAAAGTCCGCGCGACACGTGGTCCGCGAAGACCACGCGTTCGTTCGCGTGTGGATTGGGTACCTCCTCCTTCTTGCCGAGACGCACCCGCTTCTCGGACTCCGCGGGCAGCAACCCTTCCCGCTGCATCTCCTTGATACTCTTGGCCGTGGTGTTGGGCGAGCGCCAATCGCCCGAGCGCGGTGCGGGTTGCGCTGAAACCTCTCCTGACACCGAGGCGGCAGAGCCGCGTTTTTTGCCTCCCGCCATTGCTGCTAGCACGAGCTTGAACAGAGATGGAAGATGGAGCGCGAGGAAGAAGATGAGCAAAGAAGGCGAAGGCTAGGAAATTTTCACCGCTTCACCAAGGCTTATATTTATACACAGGGACAATCGATCTTGGCCACTCGATGTGCCACGTGGCGTCCATCGCGGCCGCCGCGTGCAAAGGCGAAACGAGAGGGCGGCAGATGTTGTTTCGTTCCACGATCTTAAGAGTGGATCGTGCGCATTTATTGCACGGTTCGCGTAAAAAACGGGAACGACGCCTCGTTTCCGGTCAAAAAGCTGACTAGGTGGGCCAGCCCTTCTGCTCTCACTCCGTCACGTCCCATCGGGAGGATAAAAGTGCGCCATGACGTCATAGCGTGCATCATCAAACTAAAGAAGCTTTCGAATGGAAAGTTCAAACACGAAAATAACTTCGTATGAACAAAATCCTTCGAATAAGAAGATCCAAACACAGAAGTAACTTTTCATGAACAAAGTCATGAAGTGAAATCTCTTTAAGCAGAAAGAAATACCCTACACACGAAAACTCTTTCGTATGGGCACGACATCCCAAACATGAAAACTCTTCCATACGGGCATAAAACTCCTAACACGAAAATTCTTTTGTATGGATAAGAAATTACAAACTCAAAATAAAAAACTGCTCAAATAGGCAGAATCTGCCACTCACTCACACGATGTTTACACATCATAAAACCTGGATTGTTCAACCGACTAGGTACATCCGGATGCCATATTCTTTCGAGTATGAAGGTAAGACCCGAAAGATCTCTCTTAAGGGCTTGGAATCGCACTCAAGCTGCGTCCTCCGGTATGATTCCGTGTCAACAACACGAAGAAAAATCCTAGCGGACGCGCCGGGTACCCTTATAGGTTAAGTTCGACTCGGTAAGACCACTACGGCCCAGTTGCAACGATCACCCCATCGGGTTCGAGTCGGAGGTCTCGAATCTGTGTAGGCCAGAACTGTTTTAGCCCTAGTTGCAATTAATTGGCCCTGATCTTTCGGGAGAGCCAAGCTACTGCGCCATATCCTTCTGCGATAAACAGCCACAAAAACAGGCATTTTCGTTACTCGATACTCGGGTATAAAAACTCATCAACACAGGGTACGCACCCTCCAAATAGGAAACAACCATACTGGTTATGCAAAAACAAGAAAGGCAGAAAGATTTGACCGTCTACTCGACTGGAAAAATCCCAATCGAGCAAACGCTCGGGGGCTACCGACGAAGGAATGGATCTTAGACCCTGCGGGAAAGGACACCCCCGTCTCTGGCCCAAGGTTAAGGCCCGAGAGGAGGAGCCCTTGGAATACCGGAAGGCCCATATGAAGCCCACCCGCAATGCCTTGCGGGCTAAGTTAGGAAATCTGTAACCGACATAGGGTTAGAGTTTGAGTCCTCTCCAGGTAGGGTTTGAGACCTGGCCATCTATATAAGGCCAGGAGAGCCACCGGTAGAGGACCAAGCAACATCGCACCACCAAAGCCTTGAGCTCGAGATTGTACTCTCGACTTGAGCAACCACCATTGTAACCGATCTATTCGTGAATACAGATCAACAGAGGCAGGAGTAAGGGTTTTACCTCTACGAGGGCCCCGAACCTGGGTAAATCTTGCCCCCTGTCTAGCCGACGATCGCCACCAGCGCTCATGGGTTCTCCTATTCGAAACCCGACAGGTTCACCCGAGGGATTTGCCGAGCAACAGATTCGACAACATCACAAAATGATTCACATATCTTGACATCGTAAGATCACAAAGGTCATCACAAGTGCATTTCTCAAAGAATAAATGAAATTCAAAGTGCAAAAATCACAAGTGTCGTGACAAGTACATCACACCACCACAAGTGGAGCTTCTACATCCAGCATCGACAACATCCATGATGAAAACCTATAAATTGAAGTTTGAAGGGTCGATTAATTTTGAAATTATGATAGAACTCAAAAGTTGAGCCCTTTGTCTTACTTGCTATATAATGCAGTTGACATAACACATATGACTCGTTTGCTGATATTGTTATCTTTTCTCATCCATATCACCGATGATCTTGTGATAAAATCACACCGAGACGATATGTCATTGGTGATACTGAGAGGGCCAAGAGAATGTATCTCAATATCGTGTAGAGGAGTTAAGTACTAGTCTTGAACAATCTCAGTTCCATTACATTTTCTAGGTCATACCCAGACATCACCTTTATAGTCCCTAGTTACGGCAACACAGTTGATGATATCCAAAGTATAACTTTCAATCATGCGGTCACTTGATATTCTCATACTATAAGAATTATAGTCAATGTTAACTTCATATGCATTTTCTAAAACACATAATGATTGTTTAATCTCTTTTGGCAACACCATACACTTGGGTCGGTTCAGTACTATTGTTACCCTAATAACAAACTCTTATTATTTGCTAGACTTTCTTCTAAGTCTATGATCAGTAAAATATGATCATCTCACAAACCATAAGCTAATATTAGGGACAAGATTAGGCACTCTTGTTTGTTCATGTCTTCACACCCGCACAAAGGTTTTCCTTTGAAAACTCATTTTTCAAGTGTTATAGCGGTTGTAACATTATGAAATAAAATTAATTCTAGACTTGGAGATAGAACAATAAATGAATATTATTGTCTCTAGGGCATACCTCCAATAGTCTCCCACTTGCACTAGATTCAATAATATTCTAGTTAGCATGATGACATACCACCTATGGAATTCCGGTGTTACTCACAGTATGCATGTGGTTCCTTAGACCATTGCCTTTCTCGTTTTGATCAGATAAACTTGTGTTTGGATTCATTAGGAATTGGATTTGTGTGAACCTGGTTCCATGGCAGCATCAATAATTCAAGCATCTCCGAATGAATTGTCATACCGTCATTTGAAACTTCACTAAGTCGAATGACTTTTATCCAATAAGTTGCAATCTACAATGTCTCACATTACGTTGCAACTATTCATAGCAATATACTGTTGAGTCAACACATAATACTCTAATATTTATATTCATACAACATACAGTATTATCAGTTGAATAATGAAAATCTAAGTTTAAAATCAATGAAGATTTGATCTCGTAATTTCATCACAAATATATATATATATATATATGAATACTTCTCACAATATTATTTGTATCTATATGAAATCTACTGAATCGTTTTTATACTTAGTAATATCATCGTTGAATATTTTATGTGAGAACCATTTCACCGTAGTATTTCTAAGTTTTATTACAAACAATTACCTACATGAGAAAAGCTTTTACTTAAGTATTTATCCTTTATACCGGCTTGACTAAACAATTTAGTCAATGGAAATCTACCGGTTCTTGTATGCTCCTTTTATGACATGATATTTGTCAAATCATAAAATTATGATTTGAGCTCAACACTTTATATTTTGCTCACTAATGACTATGAAGGACATGTCTATTGCAAAATATCATGTCATGTGTACTTTTGAGACAAAATACTTTATCTCATTGTAATTCAAAATTTCTTTCAGAATTACACTTGGCACACCCATCATATTCATGTTTATTAAACTCCTTAATCTATCTCATAGATTATGAATTCAATAAGAATTTTTCTGCTATTGCATTTAAAACTTTTTTCATTTCATGAGCCAACTTTCTTTCAATTAGGCCCAACCAAATTAAAAGATCATAATCATCACCCACGGACTTTTAAGTCACTTCGATTTATATAATGAAAAAAAGACCTTCATGTTTCATTAATACGACTGACTTAACACTCATACTTGAAATATTTTAGATTACTCTAGTAATCCAAAATTAAATGCATTTAGAAATTGATTTGCTAATTGATCCAATCACAACACCAAGAAATTAATATGATAAGTTTTCAACTCATAATTATCATTTTTTCGTTCTTGATAAAATAATTTTAATCAAAACTAGCTTTATGAATATTAAATTTTCATATCTGTTTTTCTTGCAAAAATATTCATGTTCTTGTGATTTCAAAATCATTCCAACTTACTTACAAGATGAAATCTTGGAGTCAACATGAATATCTCCCTAATCATGGATTTATATTATATTTCAATATCATATATATTACATCAACTTACTCGGAATTTTTATGATTACATCACCAAATGGATATTACATCACATTCCTCATATGACCTTTATTCTACATTATGTTTGAACTTTATGTATCTCATACATAAATTCCTAGAATAGATGATGAATCAGAAACATTTGCATGTTTCCCCTTTCATTCAATCCTTCTCCAAAGATTCACAATCTTAACTTAATATAATTTTCACATTTCTTCCATGAGAAGATACTTTTATCCTTAATCCATGTGTTAAAAAACTTGGAATTAAAGTGGAAATTTACAACCAATAAATATAATTGTTTTATGCAAAACCCTTTAATAAATTATGCATCATACTTGAGAAATATTGATTACTATGAATTATCATAAAAATAATTCTAAGTTAATTAATGAAAATGCTCCAACTTGAACAAACAAACAGAATAATTCTCTTTAGTGGGTTGAGAATTATTTTCGTTTCACGCTTTTTCTAATCACATCAAGACATTTGACAATTATAACACTTGATAAATCCTTGTCTAACAGCGATTTTATTATCACAATAATTTTGAGTTTTTCAAAAAAAAAATCATGAGTAATTTCGACTAAGAAAACTTTTTTTGTCAATCATGTTATAATTCTTATTAAGTTCTTTCTATTTCAATCAAATTTGTTGATCTCGATTTTTGATTTAAAATACTCCCACTAACTTTTATGAAATATTGAAACTTCAGTTATTTCATCTATTCCACTTCATCAATATGATTAACCTATCACATCGAGTATTTAATGGAATTAAGTTAATTGAGAAAACATTCATCCTTATGTGAATTTCAAAATTCACAAGTGACTAACACTTTATGGATTTTAGCTTTATTAAATAATTTCGAGACATTATCTAAACCTTTATAAATCAATAAAAGCCTTATCTCCCATTTATTTAACAAGGCACATAATTGTTATTTAAAATTAAGTAACAATTTAATCAAAATTTCCAAGACTTGATAAATAAAACTTAATGACATAATACAACAAAGAAGATCATAAACTCTGAATTCCCAAGTAGTTGAGATACTACGCGATATGTTTTTAGCATTTCTATGAATAGTAACCTCACAACATGGTTAACTTTTTAGTTTCCTTTGACCATGAGAATATACAGAAAAGTTTGCTCTGGTGTAGTCAAGTATCACACCAAACTAGGTGATCAAAACGGCTATTACTGGGTGATATCGAAGTTATGTATTTCACCGTGATAGTTGAAGACTGGGAATTACTCCTCTTACAATAGAGAGATACATCCAATATCCACTAGGTGTGGTAGTATCGATTAACAATTTTGCGCAGACAAAGACATGATGCAAGTCATTGGGATACTATAACAAGGTAACAACTAAAGGAAGCATACCGGATATCGAGGATATTGTGACATGTGATTAATTTTTTTAATCATGTTCATTTATATCGCCTCGGGGTATTTATCGGTATCGTGAAGTAATGGGGACATACTTGATAATCAACAGGTTCAACAGAGTTCCTTCGCATAACTTGTAGGAGTCAATATGGACACCCGCGGTCCCGATGTTGATTATTGATTGGGAAAAGTATTTTTTAATCATGTCTACTAGTTACCAAACTTGTAAGGTTCACATACTTAAGGCGTCAAAGTCAATTGTTCACTTGGATGGTTTGGAGAAGAGAGCGATATCATCCGGATAGTTCCGGCGTGATAGAGTTACATTCAGAGAGATTTACAAGAGGAAAAAGTTGTTTATAAGATAAACATGAGGACATGAGATGTCCGGGATGTGGAAAATATGGTTCTGACATCAATGGATACTATCAATGATTTTATCAGTAGGGGGAACAGATTCCATAAGTGTTTCGAAGAAAAATCAATGAGGGGGAGTGTCAGAGTGGGGAAGGATGTCCTAGGGTTGCATCCAAATATTGGGTGGATTCTAAGTGGGACCTAGGTCCACAAAAAAGGCGCATTGCATCTCCCAGTAATATTCCGTGTTTGAATTTTGGAGAAAAATAAAAGGCCTAAAATTAAATAAAGGAAAAAAAAGAAAAGTTTCCGGTGGGAAGTGAAAGGACTCCCCGATTGGGGAGTCCAATATGAGTTGGACAAGGGCGAAGGGTGCGTCCAACCTTGGATGCCCCCAAACCGACCTCCCCAGTTGGCAGGTCTCCCTTGCCCCCACCTATATAAAGGATCCCACCACCATGGGATTGCATAGACAATTGGCTTCAAGGCTTTCTCTCTCCCGTTGAATTAGAGGCTCTAATTAAATTAGAGCTTCTTCTAATTGGGGTTTGAGATGTCCTCTCCCGATTAGATCTAACTCTAGTCTCTCTCTCTCTCTCATGTGTTGGGGTCTCTCCACCTCAATGTACACCTATGGTTCCTAGTTCCGGACGGCGAATCGCTAAAATACTTGGACGGACTTACGTGTGCGAGCTCTCACAGGATTAACATGTGAGACCCTACTTTGATGGATACAGGAGACGGCAACAGTTCCACCGCTAAGTTTAGCCGTGGGACTCGTCATCAGCCATCATCGACATCGTCATCAACACACGTTCCGCATATCCGTGCTGGTAACGAACATATTTATCTTCGCTCGTACCTCCATAGTATATATTGTGTGTTTCATAAGAGGAAACTTTTAAATTCCTTCACGTGACACAATATCTCGGTGGCGGCGGCCGACCAGAAACCCTAGCACGCAGAAATGTTGGGAGTTTTTTTGTTTGTTTCGAGGCAGAATGCGGGGATCTTGATAGACGAGAAAGACTTACAAGGGTTGGTGACTTCCTGTAGTGGTCCACATGGTAGCAACAACCAGTGGCAAAGGCCGACAACTAGCCATACATCGCATGTTGGATGCCCTCGAAATAGCCACGGACCACCACGATTACAGCTTTAGTTAATATGCCAAAAATATTGGGAAAAGAAACAACTTTTATGGTTTTGTATAAAATATGAACTATTGAGCCTAGCAGTGCGTTTGGGTTACCGCCCAGTAACTGGTTTTTTTTGGCGTAACTCTGCTTACCGAGCAAAATTTACCGAAAATTTTAGATTGTTTTCTAATTTTAAACACTAACATGTACGTTAATAAAGTGGTTCCCTTTCACATGTAAGGTTCGATTCCTATGTTTGAATTTATTTATTTTGAGAATTATTCTCTATGAGATGATTTTTTTAAAATAATGCAAAAACCAGGGCGATGTGGGTCGAATTTATGCCCTTGTCGACTAGAGAGTAAATTAATCACAATATAATAATTTGATTTCAAAATTCATTTGAAAATTTGGATGGTAACTTCTTAGTATTTCCTAGTAACCGCAATACCCATACATCCTGCCCCCTCCCTAATATTTTCCATTGGGTAACAATAACCTTGGTTCAACATATATTTCTAGTCTACATAGATTAGCCCATTGATATCAAAACGATAAATAGGTCCCACGAATGAGGTTTTTGGTTCAAATTATGCTAAAAAATCGAGAGTTCTTACGAAAAAATCAAAATACATATGGATATTAACCACAATATGGGCACCAATTTCATATATCGATCTTTTAATAGAATAGGAGTATTTTTTCACGAAAACGGCAAAAAAAATGGGAGGCTTAGAAAACATTGAAATAATTCCTATATATGAACCTTAATGTGATGAGTAAGCTGAAAAAATGCATATTCATACCAACGAATCATCAGATGAAATTTCGTGAACAAAATATAAGCTAATCGGTGTAAATTAGGGGTATGTGTTACAACTAGACTCAATTGTAGTTGTTTTTGTGTGCAATTTGCTCTGTTTTATTTTCCAAGACCATTTATATTTTTTGTTTTCATCATCAAACCAACATTCAGGAAAGGCTGATATGAGGTGAGTCCCAGATTTTGGAAAATAGAGGATTTTGGTAGATACTCCCTCCGTTCACTTTTAATCTACATTCTAGACTAGAAATTTGTCCACTTTTAATCTACATCCTAGGCTCTGCGCATTCGGTAATCAACACCAACACAGAAAACGAAGCAGTCTTGATTTCGTTATTGGATGTCATTATCTTTAATGTGGCTTGGATTGGCTGTTCATATATCTAGGTAATAATTTTAAATGACTTGCTAGTTTGTCTTAAAACTTGTAGAATGTAGATTAAAAGCGGACGGAGGGAGTACGTTGGTGTTTCTCGGATACTCTTGTATGAACAGAAGGTACAATCAATTGCACATTTTCGCAAAACAAGAAAGACTTTGTTATCAAACATTCAGAGCAAGAGGGGTTTTTTACAGGCTACAACTTAACATTTCCAGCCGACAGAAACAATTCGTTCAGCAAGATTCACATCATCAAGAAAATACCCAAACATTTCCGCAGCCATCGCCGATGAGCAGGTAAACTAGCTCGCCCTCGCGCTCTTGTCCGGGCCATCAGCGGAGAACGCCGGCAGGGGAGCCTGGGAAGGCGGACTAGGAACTTGCGCTTGCGAAGACGGCGATTAGCATGTCACGCCAAGCACCAGCGATGGGGGCAGTCTGGTCCCGCTGCTCCTGTGCGTGATATACGACCCGGGCCCCTCCCGGCAATATGTAGGCGCGCATGCATCGGCGACCGGGAGCGCGAGCAGCGTGGCACTCCTGCCCGCCGCCTCATTCCTGGCGCTCCCCGGCTCCGAAGCACAGTCGTCGGCGACCGGTTCGCGGTGTCGCTGGTGGTGCCGCCACTGTCATACGTGCATACGGCAGAGATGGAGAGGAAGCAGGAGATGGTGGGCACTGTATCGGCAGGCGGGATGCAGGGGAAGGCCGGCCTCAACGGCTCGCCCTCGGAGGCCATGCCCATGGACTCCTACCACGGAGCTAGCGGTAGAAGCACAACAGCAACATCTGCACAGTCGACACTCTTGTCTCTGAATAATACATTGATCAAGTCAGTTGAGTGCTCTTGATTTGCCACGAAAATTGTCATATTGTTTGAACTGATTCGATCATGCTAGATTGCTGGAGTAATCGCGGCAATTGAGATCGATTGTGAGAGACAGAAATCGGAAATATGAATATACAGTGTTGTAAACTGCTGATATGCTATTTGTTTTTTCTTTTGTTCCTTTGAGTTTGATGTAATGGTCACACTTTATTGTTGTGATGATTGTGATAGATCTTGTTGTGATACCTATTATCATTGATTCCACCATCCGGCAGCAAATTCAAAGCAGACATCCAACTAAATGTCTACAGAATTATATCTGATTCAGATCCGGCAGAAACAATTGAACACTAGATACTGAGCTTCCAATCAGTCTGCACAAACATTGCAAATACACAGCTGGAGTTCTCCCCCAAGTATCAATAGAGAGAGTGAGAGATTTAAAATGTACAATGTAGCAAAAGTACTCATAAAAAATATTTTTAGGTATACTCCAAAGTCCAAACTATTCGTATGAATTATTTTCACCTATACTATTAAATATTTATATTAATCACTTTTAATTAAGTGTTTTGGGGCATACGTGCATTGCACGTACACGATTACTAGTGGAAAGCAGATAGTTCAAAGTTATTATTCAGTAGAGACTAGAGAAACTCCCTCCCTTAATTACTTTTAGAGTGTCATGTTATTCCTTCTAAAGCACATGTTTGAACTTCTGCGAGCTCCACGAATACAACAAAGATATTTGGGATCAATTACCTACCACCACAGAGCAGTCTCCCTTATTCCAGCAAAAAAGGAAAGAGAATTCTTCTCCTTAGTTTATTGATTAAATTGCATAAACACACAACTACTAGGGTGACGGTAAAGAAACAAATTTTATCGTTTTGTATAAAACATGAACTATTGAGCCTAGCCGCGGGTTTGGGTTACCGCCCAGTAACTTTTTTTTGTTGCCCTTCCGTAACTCTGCTCACTGAGCAAAATTTACCGAATATTTTAGATTGTTTTCCAAACTTAAACACTACCATGTACATAAATTAATTGGTGCGCTTTCACATGCAAAGTTTGATTCCTATGTTTGAACTTTTTGTATTTGAGAATTATTCTCTACGAGATGAAAAATATAAAATAATGCAAAAACAAGGGCGATGTGGGTCAAATCTACTCCCTCCGTCCACAAATAAGTGTACATCTAGATTTACACTTAGTCAAACTTTTTAAACTTTGATCAATTTTATAGTAAATAGTGGCAACATATAGGACATCAAAATGGTATATTTTAAAACTTCATGTGAAGACAAATCTATTGGTACTAATTTGATGCCATAAATGCTAATACGTTTACCAATAAAATTAGTCAAAGTTGAATAAATTTGACCGATCAAAAAGGAAAAAATACACTTATTCTCGGACGGAGGGAGTATGCCCTTATCGACTAGAGAGCGAATTAATCTCACTATAATAATTTGGTTTTTGGTTCAAAATATGCTAAAAAAAATCGAGAGTCTTACGAAAAAAAATCGAAAAACATATGGAAATTAACCATAATGAGTAAACATGAAAATTTTGAACTCGATATGAGCATCCAATTTCATATATCGGTTTTTCATAGAATATAATTTTTTATAGTAAAAAAGGCAAAAAAGAAATGGGAGTCCTTGAAAACATTGAAATAATTCCTATATATCAATCTTAATGTGATGAGTAAAGTGGAAAATTGCATATTCATAACAACCAATCATCAGACGAAATCTGGTTAACAAAATATAAGCTAATCGGTGTAAGTTAGGGGCATGTGTTACAACTAGACTCAATTGTAGGTGTTTTTGTGTGCAATTTGCTCTGTTTTGCCAAGACCATTTTAGTTCTTTTTTCATCATCAAACCAACATTCAGGCAAAAGACTGATATGAGGGGAGTCCAAGATTTTTGGAAATAGAGGATTTTGGTAGATATGATGTTGTTTCTCGGATACTCTTTGTATGAACAGAAGGTACAATCAATTGCACATTCTCGCAAAACAAGAAGGACTTTGTTATCAGATATTCAGAGCAAGAGGGCTTTTTTACAGGCTATAACTGAACATTTCCAGCCGACAGAAACAATTCCTTCAGTAGGATTCACATCATCAAGAAAATACCCAAACACTTCACCATTGCCAGCGTGTGATCTTCTCTAGGAATGATTGCTAGATTGGATGCAGGACCGAAACAGAGCTAGACAGGGCTAATGGAGTCATCGAACGAGTCAGCGTATCGGGCCAGCGGCGGCGCCGCCAGCGCCCGGCACACGGGGCACGTCGGGTGCCCGGCCTTGAGCCACTTGCCGATGCACTTGTCGTGGAACCGGTGCCCGCACCGCGGCAGGTCCCGAAGATTCTGCTCCTCCCGCATGCCGGCGAGACAAACGCAGCACTTGTCCTCGGCGCCGCCGCTGCCGCTGCCGCTGTCGTCGTCCTCGTCGTCGCTGAGCCTCAGGAACGACTTGGCAGCCGACATAGAGCTCGCCGAGTCCGGCGACAGCCAGACGACCATGACGACGATGTTGACGAGGCAGAGACCGTAGGCGACGACGTCCGCCTGGCTCCGCTCGAAGACGACGATGATGAGGGGAACGAAGACCATGAAGACGAAGGCCAGGCAGCGGTTGGCCAGCAAGGTCCCCGCGGCCGCGGTGGCGCCAGCTCCCGGCGTCGTGTCGAGCAGCGGCGTCAGGACGGGCGGGGCGCCGTCGCCGCCGTCGTCGTGCTGCCGCGACGTCGACGGGAGCAGGTCGGCGCGGGGGGGCATGGTCTGGTTGTACCAGCGCGCGAAGCAGTAGAAGAGGAAGATCTGGAGGGAGAAGCTGCCGGTGAAGGTGGCGGCGACGACGCCGTAGTAGTCGTAGGCGAGGCGGGTGGCCAGGAGCAGCGTGAGGAAGGTGAAGGGCAGGTCCAGCCACGGGAAATCCATCGCCGCCGCGCCGCCGGCGGGGCTGCGCGCATCACACTCGCGAGCTGCCCGGGATGCGATTCGCTGCCCGGAATTCTCAGCTGGGAGAAGAATCCGTGAAAGAACAGTAAAGTTGTGGAGGATTCCTTCGTCGGAGCCTATCGCCTCGCGAATTCGCCTGTTTTCTTTCGGGAAGAAGTCAAGAACATTAAAAGTTGGGAGAGAGCACTAATGAGGCGTTAGCTTCCACGTAATCAAAGTGATTATTCAAGCAAAGCAACCTATAGACAGAGCAGTCTCGATTTTAAATTCGCTTTTTTTTTTTTGGGATCAAAGGCGGGCTCCCGCACTGTTCCATTCCCATTGAAAATGAAACATAAAAATTTATTTCGCTTGTCGCGGTGAGATGGTTGTTGTGGAATGTGACGTGTACACTTGAATCTTTTTTATCATACTGTGCACTTTGAATCTTCTATCATGAATGATTTAGTAGAAAAACCAAAATTCTGTTTAAGCACTCGATGATGGCTATCTAACCCTCACCAAAACAGCACCAGATCTGGAGCTTCAACGGGGGCATGCGATGGTGACCCAGGAATAAAGATCATCATGCTCCCTAGTCTAGCTTCACGGTCCTTTCCGTTATCAGAGCCTGCGCTTTAGACCGCGTGAAATCATGGCAGAAGAGTGACCATCTCGTCGGACCGTCAAAGCTCGGTGGAAGCTCCCGGTGAAGTAATGCAGGGGAGGTTTCGCCGTGGAATTACAGACGAGGGGTTTCACCCGATGGATAACGACGACTCCCGGGCGTCGCTGTCAGTGTTAACCTGTCCAGCACTACGGCCAAGTGGGCGTGGCGTGAACTATGCGGTACAAGGTTTTGTCCGGGGGCTCCAAGCAGCGCGTTCCGGTCACCGTCACCGCTTGTTTTCTTTTCCAAACAAACGACTGGTTGACGGTCGGTGGATATGCATGAAGGAGCAAACGAAAGCGATGGCGGTGGGTCCCAACGTCCAGTGGTACAACGAAAAGTCTATCCAGTTTCACCTCCAGTTGGTGCCGACCGTCGAGTGCCACGTGCCGTCCGACCGGAGCCGAGGGGAGGAAAACTAAGACCCAATTTAATCACATACTGCTAGTTGCATGCTATCTACATGAGGTGGAAATGAGACCCAATTTAGTCACACAATACTATAGTTGGCAGAGAGTTGGACTTGGAGCAGTATATAAAATCAGCTCTTCCACCGCTAATGAGTGAGTGGAAATAGGAGGAGTCCACGCGCCTCCTATTCTGCCGCCTCGGCATGCCACACACGTCGTACTTCGTGAAACGAGTTCGAGTTAGAGGCTCTTTTGTTGGAAGATTAATTTTTTGCACGGTGCAACAACTATGTGTGTATGTGTCAACAGGCATGTGCATGTGTCGACACATACACTTATTCTTCTCGGCTCCGGTTGGGGTAATTACTTTGCTTCCTAAGAAGGAAAATGTGGTGCAAATTCAGCAAATATAGGCCGATTTGTCTTTTAAACGTTTGTTTTAAAATCTTCACTAAAGTGGCAACTAATAGAATAACGACAATTGCTAATAAAACTATTAACCAACGCAAACGGTGTCTCTGCCAGGGAGACATTTTAGAAGGAGTTGGTATTCTTCATGAGACTATACATGAACTCCATCATAAGAAATTGGATGGGGTTCTCTTTAAAATTAATTTTGAGAAGGCTTATGATAAGATTAACTGGGATTTTCTTCTTTAAGTCCTTCGGATGAAAGGATTTGATCCCCTCTGGTGTACATGGATTATGCAATTCATTCAGGGAGGGAGTGTGGGGGGTGAGAGTGAATGATGACATCGGTCATTATTCCCAAACCAAAAAGGGTCTGCGACAAGGAGATCCTCTTCCGCCCATTTAATTTGTTTAATCTAGTGGCTGATATGCTTGCTACCCTAATATCTAGGGCTAAGGAGGAAGGGCAAGTGGGTGGCCTGATACCCCACCTGGTTGAGGGGGGTGTATCTATACTGCAATATGCAGATGATATGATCTTGTTTATGGAACACGATCTTGCAAAAGCAGTGAATATGAAGCTGATTCTTTGCATTTTTGAGCAATTGTCGGGTTTAAAAATTAATTTCCATAAGAGAGAGATTTTCTGTTTTGGAAAGGCAAAAGAGAATGAGGATCAATACAGACGAATTTTCGGATGTGAGGTGGGATCATTACCTTTTAAATACCTAGGGGTACCGATTCATCACAGAACTCTCCGTAATGCTGAATGGTATCCAGTAGAGGCTCGTTCTGAGAAAAAGCTAAGCTGCTGGAAAGGGAAATTACTATCTTATGGGGATAGACTAGTCCTTGTAAATTCAGTATTAACCAATCTTCTGATGTTTATGTTATCTTTTCTCGAGATACCCATTGGGATAAGAAAGAGATTAGATTTTTATCGCTCGCGATCTTTTTGGCAAAGTGATGAAAATAAACGCAAATACAGGTTGACTAAGTGGAACATGATTTGTAGACCTAAGAGCCAGGGGTTAGGAGTTGAGGTCCTTGAAATTAAAAACAAATGCCTTCTAAGCAAATGGCTGTTTATATTGTTAAACGAGGAGGGTGTTTGGCAGGAGCTTCTAACCAACAAGTATCTAAAGAATTCCACTTTGGCTCTGGAAGGAGCCAAACCAACTGACTCACCTTTCTGGAAAGGTTTGATGAGAGTGAAAACGGAATTCCTTAGTAGAGGTTGTTTTCAGCTGGGTTCTGGGTCTTCTATTGGTTTTTGGGAAGATATTTGGTTAGGTGACACACCTCTTAGACAACAGTTTCCATCCTTATATAACCTGGCTAGAACAAAAAAATGTTTCTGTTCAGGAGGTTATGGCAGGATTCCCCTCGTTCCATCAGATCCGGGAGTTTCAGGCTCTAAGTAGTGTTGGAACCCGCCTGAGAAAATCCGACGCCGGTGAAGCCCTAACACATAGAGTGAGGGAATATTTGGCATCCAAGACGCATTCCACACTCTAACACACATGCTATGTCCTACCATGTGATTTGGTGGCATTCAGATGCTCCGGAGCCCCTCTCCGGAGCAACCCTAGCCTCGTTGGGGAAAAAGATGGAACTGCAGTTTTGGCCCCTCTACGTGAGCCGGAAGGGAGTAGCAAAGTGGAACAAATTGCTTGGTGGTGTTAGGTTAGGCCCAAGGAACACCCAAAGAAATGGTAGGGCTGACCTATTGTCAAGATCCCCTCCCCCCCCGTTCCGTCAGATCCGAGAGTTTCGGGCTCTAAAGTAGTCATGGAACCCGCTAGAGAGAATCTGACAACGGTGAGCCCTAATACGGAGAGTGAAGGGATCTTGGTAATCCAAGACCCATGCCACACTCTAACACGCATGGTATGGCATACCATGTATTGTGGTGGCATTCAGACGCTTCAGAGCCCCTCTGCGGAGAATCCCTAGCCCCGCTGGGGAAAAAGGTGGAACTGCCTTTCTGACCCCTCTACGTGAGCCGGAAGGGGATAGAAAAGTGGAAACAATTGCTTGGTTGTGTTAGGTTAGGCCCAAGGAACACCCAATACAATGGTAGGTCCCACCTCTTGGCAAGTGGTGGCATTCAGACGCTCCGTAGCCCCTCTCCGGAGAAACCCTAGCCTCGATGGGGGAAAAAGACGAAACTGTCGTTCTCACCTCTCTACGTACATGAGCCGGAAGGGGGTAGAAAAGTGGAACCAATTGCTTTTTTGTGTTAGTTTAGGCCCAAGTAACACCCAAGACAATTGTAGAACCTACCTTTTGCCAAGATTCCCCCCGTTTTGTCAGATTCGGGAGTTTCGGGCTCTTAGTAGTCCTAGAACCCGCGAGAGAGAATTTGACGCCGGTGAAGCCCTAACACAGGGTGTGAGGGAATATTGGGAATAAAAGACCCATGACACACTCTAACACACATGGTATGTCATACCATGGGATTTGGTGGCATTCTGTAACACCCGGGGGATTTCCCTCAAATAGAATTGCTTGTTCTTTTTTCCTTTTGCATCGCATGTCATCATGCATCATGCATTAAAAAAATTCCAAATAATCAAATTATTTAAAACCTTGTTTTCCAAATTTCCTGACATTATTCTACTGCCTCCAAACTATTTTCTTTTCCTTCTAAGCAGTTTTGTGAAAAAACAAAATGTTTTGGGGCAGCCAGGCCGCAGCCCAAAGGGCCACGACACAACTGCCCATCTCTCTCCTCCCAGCCCACCTTCCTTCTTCTCCTCCGTACGGCCGAACAAGCAGGAGGCACCTCCGTTCGCTTTCACCACTCCATGGTCCCCAACTCCTCCTCCTCGCTTTCCTTTCCTCCATAAAGCCGCGACCTCTGCCCCTCCGAACCCTAGCCTTGTTCCTCTCCTCCCTTCGCCGCCGCCACCCTCCTTCTTCCTCCTATGCTATTTTCTTTTCCCTGAATTTTTTAGAACCGAGAAAGACCGGAGGTTCCCTCTGACGCCCGTCGTCATGCTCTCCCTCGAGCCAAGATAGCTGCGGGAATGGAACCAGTTCGTTGTCCTCATCCTCTACGCGGAAGATCGGCGCCCGAGGATGCCCCAATCGTCCCCGCCATGGTCGTCTTCACCTCCGCCTGAGCATGGTCGTCGCCTAGACCGCGTCTTCTTCCTCTACTTCCAGCTCTGGTTCCCTCGCCACGAGCCGTCCAGCTGCGTCCCCGAGCTCCCCTAGGTGAGACGCATATCCCAGCACTATTTCCCCTTCGAATCTATCACCGGAGACCTTGTTATGCGGCTCATCCGTCGCCTCGTATGCCTGTACATGATGCAGACATGGCCGCCCTGGCCCTGACTGTCCCCTGTCATGCAGGCAAGCACACGCCCGTGCCAAAGCCACGCACACGCAGAGACACATCCCCGCACCCCTACTTACACAACCAGCAACCAGACCTACCAGTGACGGTGCAGGGTCATGGCCATCACCGTCGTTTCTGTCTGCCTTTGCCAATCTACACCTGAACGTGTTTCTATTCTGAAGTTCAGTTAACCGCGAAAGGTTACCTCTTATTCGGTCAGATTCGTATAGTATCACGAAACGCACCGCAACCCAGTGGTTCCGTCCCTGTCGATCCACCTAGCAGGTCCCGAGATCGAATCCCATCTATGGCAAATTCATTTTGTATTTTTCTGCTAAATCCTATTGCTGCTGCAGGTCTGAAGCTCATGTCCCGTGTTGTTCTGAATTCTTTTGATTCAGTAAACTTCGCCCGACCCATCTATACTAACTTCAGTTTTATACATTGTCAACATCTGTCCAGTAGCCCAGTGGTTGTTCCTCCTATCCGCGTCCTAGGAGATCCCTGGTTCAAATACCAAGCTAGCCGAAATCCTTTTTGTTTCTCTGTTTCGTTCAGTCATAATTCCGAGCCTGTAGTTAACTGCAGTTCCTAGCTATTCTCAGTTCGTGTTGCTGATGTAACACGATCACCTATCTAGCGCATTGGTTGGCACCTTGGTACTTCATCCTTGAGCCCCAGGTTCAAGTCCCACAAGCTGCACCTCCACAAAACCTTTTTGCAATTTTCTCACATGTTTTTGCTACTTCCATAACCTGGTCAATTTAAACTCTTTTGAACAAATAAAACATGAATTTGTATCAGACCATGAGGCCTTTTCAAATGTCCAACTTGTCCCCTGTTTTGAAAAAATGTAACATGTGTCAAATATTAAATGCTCCTACACGTAATTAACACTTGTCAAATGCATAACACTAGCTTTACAAATCCAAGTAATGCAAATTTTATGTCTATTTTTATCAGAAAAATGCAAGGAATATGAATATGCCATCCATGCCTTTGTTTGCATCTTGCATTTTGCAATTTAGTTGTGTTATGCGTGTTCATCTAATATTTAAATATGGAATGTGTTGGGGTATTAACTAAATATTGCCCTATTCCATTTAATCTTGTTTAGCTCACCTACTTATTGTTTTTCCATGTTAAACAACATTTAATATGATGGTTAGATAAACAACTTAAACCATAATTATTTGTCCGGACTCCGGATCCGATTAAATTGTCTAAGTTGTAATTTTGCGTTGCATCCCGCATGTCATGCATATAAAATAGGATCATGCTGGATCTTTTGCCGTAGAAGTAATTGCTGCATCCGTTGATTCCTTTAGTGCTTTGCTTCTTCGCGGATAGGACGTTGAGATGATGTGAGCACCGACAAGTTCTTCGGATGTACCTCTACTTGCTGGATCTCAGGCAAGTATACTCACTTGCTACCCATGTTGGCTTTCCTCACTTGTTACCGACTCTTTCCGTTGTCTTTATGCTAGCCTTATGATTCGATGCTTGTGTCTCGATCCTATCATATGTTTACCTTGCAACCATGATATAGCCTTCCTTCCACTTCATATTAACTGTTGTTTGTTTACCTTGTTGGCCCTCGTGTCGTAGTTGCATTCTTAGTGTTGTTTGCGCTCAAGTCTTGTTGTCCGTCTTATCACCTGTTTAGTTTGATAGTTGGGTTTCAACTTAATCAACAACATGTTAATGTTTTGGGTAATAATAATTTGATGATAAGGCACCGGCAGGAGGCCCGGCGTGATTTTGAGGCCTGCTAGTGTCGAACTTAATTAGGAAAAGGGTCTTGTCCTCCGATCCATGATGAGCGCACTAACCGCATGTGGGAAGCGTGTACGGGCGCCCCCGCAATTCTGATTCGATTCACATCTCGTCCAAATCGCCACACTTAGTTCGGGATTTCCATTTGATGCATGCATATGCAGGTGCGAACCATTGGCGCCAGGGTGGAACTTTTGTAGTCGGCATTTAGGGCAGCGTGGTCTTAGAGTGCTATGAGGGTCCCCCTTTTCTTCGTGGGGACTCGATTAGCCGCGCACGCACAGCACGTGGTTCTTTTGGGCTTGATGCAAAGAAGAGTTGGGTTGTGTTGAGTGCCTCGCTTGGTGGAAGTGCATTTTCCATCTGGCGGGTTATTCTTACGTGTACGGCTAAATTGGTGCATCCCTGCAGGGTTAATCTTCTCGAGAAGCCGTGTTGTCCGCGGTTATGGATGACTTGGTAAAAGTGCTGGCTAATATGTACTCAGACATGTTACACTTAACGATGATAACTTGACTAGTAATATAAATTACCTCCACCATAAAAATGAATGTCACCTTAATCAACAGTGTGAGTTTCCTTGGGTTGCTTCCTTAGTAGGGGGTAACCATGGATGAGTATTGTTTGGTGAGTAGTTATAGTTGGTTTTGTCGCGCTATCTTATCCCTTTCTTTTAGCCGGATGTTGTATCGCGTCTCTGTAGTTAGTTAGTGCAGCCCGCTGCCGCTTCGTTGCAATAATCCCTTCCTTCCGTTGTACCCAAAGTATTTGTATCTTTGTGATGATTGGTTACGTTGGTATCTTGTGAGTATGGTTTATCCACTTGCCAGTACTTAATAGTACTGACCCACGAATCCATTTCGTGGCTGCATATTCCACATTGCAGTCAACAGGTTTGAAGTCTGACGACATTAGCTTGGGAATCCCTCCGGCTTGGCCTGGGCAGGGATTGGACGCCATCGGTTATCTTCAGGACTCTTAGTCCTATTTGTAACTTGTCCGTAGTCGGACGCTATGTTGTTTCTTCCGCTGTTATTTGGATCTTTGTATTGTATAAGTTGTATTCTTGACTCGTTTGAGTCGTTTTGTATATATCTCTTCTGTTGTTGTGGAATATTCGTGAACTGTTGTAATGTTATCATAAATGGCAACCTGAAATCGGTTATTATGCGGATTTGGGTGGAAATGCCGAAATCTGCATAGTGCCTGATCTTGGGGCGTCACAAATGGTATCAGAGCATGGTTTCCGATTCCCGATGTTGTTTCGACACGAATGGTTGTCGAAGCAACGGGTCCGCAAAGCCTGTAGGATGACCTCGCTAACGGTCGTGTTTCTAGCATGTCAAAACTATTTTTGTTAAACGTGTTTTCAAAGATCTCAATAGGATTCTTATTTGCTCCTCATCTCTATTCTATTTCTCCTCTATCTTATTTGTTTTGGAGTCTCCTCTCTTATCTATCTTTCAAAGTGTTAGGATCCTACGTGGGTTGTACGTTCTCTTAGCCTTTTAACGTAATAGGTTCGATCTCCGGAAGATTCCTCAACGGAAGAACATCGTCATCAACGCGAGAAAGATCCTCTTGTTAGTGGTGTCGAGAAACTTTTGTTAGTGGTGTCGAGAAGAGGAGATCCGCCCACTGACCCGGGAAATCAACCGCAGCATGAAGACTCCGTAGGTGATACCTCTCTCCCCCTTGCCTTGTGCGGATTGCGAGGGCGCAATCCCTTGTTAGTGGTGTCGGCTGTAACACCCGGGGGATTTCCCTCAAATAGAATTGCTTGTTCTTTTTCCTTTTGCATCGCATGTCATTATGCATCATGCATTTAAAAAATTCCAAATAATCAAATTATTTAAAACCTTGTCTTCCAAATTTCCTGACATTATTCTACTGCCTCCAAACTATTTTCTTTTCCTTCTAAGCAGTTTTGTGAAAAAACAAAATGTTTTGGGGCAGCCAGGCCGCAGCCCAAAGGGCCACGACCCAACTGCCCATCTCTCTCCTCCCAGCCCACCTCCCTTCTTCTCCTCCGTACGGCCGAACACGCAGGAGGCACCTCCGGTCGCTTTCACCACTCCATGGTCCCCAACTCCTCCTCCTCGCTTTCCTTTCCTCCATAAAGCCGCGACCTCTGCCCCTCCGAACCCTAGCCGTGTTCCTCTCCTCCCTCCGCCGCCGCCACCCTCCTTCTTCCTCCTCTGCTATTTTCTTTTCCCTGAATTTTTCTGAACGGAGAAAGACCGGAGGTTCCCTCTGACGCCCGTTGTCATGCTCTCCCTCGAGCCAAGATAGCTGCTGGAATGGAACCAGTTCGATGTCCTCATCCTCTACGCGGAAGATCGGCGCCCGAGGATGCCACAATCGTCCCCGCCATGGTCGTCTTCACCTCCGCCTGAGCATGGTCGTCGCCTAGACCGCGTCTTATTCCTCTACTTCCAGCTCTGGTTCCCTCGCCACGAGCCGTCTAGCTGCGTCCCCGAGCTCCCCTAGGTGAGACGCATATCCCAGCACTATTTCCCCTTCGAATCTGTCACCGGAGACCTTGTTATGCGGCTCATTCGTCGCCTCGTATGCCTGTACGTGATGCAGACATGGCCGCCCTGGCCCTGACTGTCCCCTGTCATGCAGGCAAGCACACGCCCATGCCAAAGCCACGCACACACAGAGACACATCCCCGCACCCCTGCTTACACAACCAGCAACCAGACCTACCAGTGACGGTGCAGGGGCATGGCCATCACCGTCGTTTCTGTCTGCTGTTGCCAATCTGCACCTGAACGTGTTTCTATTCTGAAGTTCAGTTAACCGCGAAAGGTTACCTCTTATTCGGTCAGATTCGTATCGTATCACGAAACGTACCGCAGCCCAGTGGTTCCGTCCCTGTCGATCCACCTAGCAGGTCCCGAGATCGAATCCCATCTGTGGCAAATTCATTTTGTATTTTTCTGCTAAATCCTATTGCTGCTGCAGGTCTGAAGCTCATGTCCCGTGTTGTTCTGAATTCTTTTGATTCAGTAAACTTCGCCCGACCCATCTATTCTAACTTCAGTTTTATACATTGTCAACATCTGTCCAGTAGCCTAGTGGTTGTTCCTCCTATCCGCGTCCTAGGAGATCCATGGTTCAAATACCAAGCTAGCCGAAATCCTTTTTGTTTCTCTGTTTCGTTCAGTCATAATTCTGAGCCTGTAGTTAACTGCAGTTCCTAGCTATTCTCAGTTCGTGTTGCTGATGTAACAAGATCACCTATCTAGCGCATTGGATGGCACCTTGGTACTTCATCCTTGAGCCCCAGGTTCAAGTCCCACAAGCTGCACCTCCACAAAACCTTTTTGCAATTTTCTCACCTGTTTTTGCAACTTCCATAACCTGGTCAATTTAAACTCTTTTGTACAAATAAAACATGAATTTGTATCAGAACCATGAGGCATTTTCAAATGTCCAACTTGTCCCCTGTTTTGAAAAAATGTAACATGTGTCAAATATTAAATGCTCCTACACGTAATTAACACTTGTCAAATACATAACATTAGCTTTACAAATCCAAATAATGCAAACTATATGTCTATTTTTATCAGAAAAATGCAAGAAATATGAATATGCCATCCATGCCTTTGTTGGCATCTTGCATTTTGCAATTTAGTTGTGTTATGCATGTTCATCTAATATTTAAATATTGAATGTGTTGGGGTATTAACTAAATATTGCCCTAATCCATTTAATCTTGTTTAGCTCACCTACTTATTGTTTTTCCATGTTAAACAACATTTAATATGATGGTTAGATAAACAAATTAAACCATAATTATTTGTCCGGACTCCGGGTCCGATTAAATTGTCTAAGTTGTAATTTTGCGTTGCATCCCGCATGTCATGCATATAAAATAGGATCATGCTGAATCTTTTGCCGTAGAAGTAATTGCTGCATCTGTTGATTCCTTTAGTGCTTTGCTTCTTCGCGGATAGGACGTTGAGATGATGTGAGCACCGACAAGTTTTTCGTATGTACCTCTACTTGCTGGATCTCAGGCAAGTATACTCACTTGCTACCCATGTTGCCTTTCCTCACTTGTTACCGACTCTTTCCGTTGTCTTTATGCTAGCCTTATGATTCGATGCTTGTGTCTCGATCCTATCATATGTTTACCTTGCAACCATGATATAGCCTTCCTTCCACTTCATATTAACTGTTGTTTGTTTACCTTGTTGGCCCTCGTG
Source organism: Alopecurus myosuroides (assembly GCA_028641055.1). Classification (NCBI taxonomy): domain Eukaryota; kingdom Viridiplantae; phylum Streptophyta; class Magnoliopsida; order Poales; family Poaceae; genus Alopecurus; species Alopecurus myosuroides. Next base: position 40,641,551 of record CM054062.1, read on the forward strand.
TCGTAGTTGCATGCTTAGTGTTGTTTGCGCTCAAGTCTTGTTGTCCGTCTTATCACCTGTTTAGTTTGATAGTTGGGTTTCAACTTAATCAACAACATGTTAATGTTTTGGGTAATAATAATTTGATGATAAGGCACCGGCAGGAGGCCCGGCGTGGTTTTGAGGCCTGCTAGTGTCGAACTTAATTAGGAAAAGGGTCTTGTCCTCCGATCCATGATGAGCGCACTAACCGCATATGGGAAGCGTGTATGGGCGCCCCCCGCAATTCTGATTCGATTCACACCTCGTCCAAATCGCCACACTTAGTTCGGGATTTCCATTTGATGCATGCATATGGAGGTGCGAACCCTTGGCGCCAGGGTGGAACTTTTGTAGTCGGCATTTAGGTCGGCGTGGTCTTAGAGTGCTATGAGGGTCCCCCTTTTCTTCGTGGGGGCTCGATTAGCCGCGCACGCACAGCACGTGGTTCTTTGGGCTTGATGCGAAGAAGAGTTGGGTTGTGTTGAGTGCCTCGCTTGGTGGAAGTGCATTTTCCATCTGGCGGGTTATTCTTACGTGTACGGCCAAATTGGTGCATCCCTGCAGGGTTAATCTTCTCGAGAAGCCGTGTTGTCCGCGGTTATGGATGACTTGGTGAAAGTGCTGGCTAACAAGTACTCAGACAACTTACACTTAACGATGATAACTTGACTAGTAATATAAATTACCTCCACCATAAAAATGAATGTCACCTTAATCAATAGTGTGAGTTTCCTTGGGTTGCTTCCTTAGTAGGGGGTAACCCTGGATGGGTATTGTTTGGTGAGTAGTTATAGTTGATTTTGTCGCGCTATCTTATCCCTTTCTTTTAGCCGGATGTTGTAACGCGTCTCTGTAGTTAGTTAGTGCAGCCCGCCGCCGCTTCGTTGCAATAATCCCTTCCTTCCGTTGTACCCAAAGTATTTGTATCTTGTGATGATTGGTTACGTTGGTATCTTGTGAGTATGGTTTATCCACTTGCCAGTACTTAATAGTACTGACCCACGAATCCATTTCGTGGCTGCATATTCCACAGTGCAGTCAACAGGTTTGAAGTCTGACGACGTTAGCTTGGGAATCCCTCCGGCTTGGCCTGGGCAGGGATTGGACGCCATCGGTTATCTTCAGGACTCTTAGTCCTATTTGTAACTTGTCCGTAGTCGGACGCTATGTTGTTTCTTCCGCTGTTTTTTTGGATCTTTGTATTGTATAAGTTGTATTCTTGAGTCGTCTTGTATATATCTCTTATGTTGTTGTAGAATATTCGTGAACTGTTATAATGTTATCATAAATGGCAACCTGAAATCGGTTATTATGCGGATTTGGGTGGAAATGCCGAAATCTGCATAGTGCCTGATCTTGGGGCGTCACAAATGGTATCAGAGCATGGTTTCCGATTCCCGATGTTGTTTCGACACGAATGGTTGTCAAAGCAACGGGTCCGCAAAGCCTGTAGGATAACCTCGCTAACGGTCGTGTTTCTAGCGTGTCAAAACTATTTTTGTTAAACATGTTTTCAAAGATCTCAATAGGATTCTTATTTGCTCCTCATCTCTATTCTATTTCTCCTCTACCTTATTTGTTTTGGAGTCTCCTCTCTTATCTATCTTTCAAAGTGTTAGGATCCTACGTGGGTTGGACGTTCTCTTAGCCTTTTAACCTAATAGGTTCGATCTCCGGAAGATTTCTCAACGGAAGAACATCGTCATCAACGCGAGAAAGATCCTCTTGTTAGTGGTGTCGAGAAACTTTTGTTAGTGGTGTCGAGAAGAGGAGATCCGCCCACTGACCCGGGAAATCAACCGCAGCATGAAGACTCCGTAGTTGATACCTCTCTTCCCCTTGCCTTGTGCGGATTGCAAGGGCGCAATCCCTTGTTAGTGGTGTCGGCTGTAACACCCGGGGGATTTCCCTCAAATAGAATTGCTTGTTCTTTTTCCTTTTGCATCGCATGTCATCATGCATCATGCATTAAAAAATTCCAAATAATCAAATTATTTAAAACCTTGTTTTCCAAATTTCCTGACATTATTCTACTGCCTCCAAACTATTTTCTTTTCCTTCTAAGCAGTTTTGTGAAAAAACAAAATGTTTTGGGGCAGCCAGGCCGCAGCCCAAAGGGCCACGACCCAACTGCCTATCTCTCTCCTCCCAGCCCACCTCCCTTCTTCTCCTCCGTACGACCGAACACGCAGGAGGCACCTCCGGTCGCTTTCACCACTCCATGGTCCCCAACTCCTCCTACTCGCTTTCCTTTCCTCCATAAAGCCGCGACCTCTGCCCCTCCGAACCCTAGCCTTGTTCCTCTCCTCCCTTCGCCGCCGCCACCCTCCTTCTTCCTCCTCTGCTATTTTCTTTTCCCTGAATTTTTCTGAACCGAGAAAGACCGGAGGTTCCCTCTGACGCCCGTCATCATGCTCTCCCTCGAGCCAAGATAGCTGCGGGAATGGAACCAGTTCGCTGTCCTCATCCTCTACGCGGAAGATCGGCGCCCGAGGATGCCCCAATCGTCCCCGCCATGGTCGTCTTCACCTTCGCCTGAGTATGGTCGTCGCCTAGACCGCGTCTTCTTCCTCTACTTCCAGCTCTGGTTCCCTCGCCACGAGCCATCCAGCTGCGTCCCCGAGCTCCCCTAGGTGAGACGCATATCCCAGCACTATTTCCCCTTCGAATCTGTCACCGGAGACCTTGTTATGCGGCTCATCCGTCGCCTCGTATGCCTGTACATGATGCAGACATGGCCACCCTGGCCCTGACTGTCCCCTGTCATGCAGGCAAGCACACGCCCGTGCCAAAGCCATGCACACGCAGAGACACATCCCCGCACCCCTTCTTACACAACCAGCAACCAGACCTACCAGTGATGGTGCAGGGTCATGGCCATCACCGTCGTTTCTGTCTGCTGTTGCCAATCTGCATCTGAACGTGTTTCTATTCTGAAGTTCAGTTAACCGCGAAAGGTTACCTCTTATTCGGTCAGATTCGTATCGTATCACAAAACGCACCGCAGCCCAGTGGTTCCGTCCCTGTCGATCCACCTAGCAGGTCCCGAGATCGAATCCCATCTGTGGCAAATTCATTTTGTATTTTTCTGCTAAATCCTATTGCTGCTGCAGGTCTGAAGCTCATGTCCCGTGTTGTTCTGAATTCTTTTGATTCAGTAAACTTCGCCCGACCCATCTATTCTAACTTCAGTTTTATACATTGTCAACATCTGTCCAGTAGCCTAGTGATTGTTCCTCCTATCCGCGTCCTAGGAGATCCCTGGTTCAAATACCAAGCGAGCCGAAATCCTTTTTGTTTCTCTGTTTCGTTCAGTCATAATTCTGAGCCTGTAGTTAACTGCAGTTCCTAGCTATTCTCAGTTCGTGTTGCTGATGTAACACGATCACCTATCTAGCGCATTGGTTGGCACCTTGGTACATCATCCTTGAGCCCCAGGTTCAAGTCCCACAAGCTGCACCTCCACAAAACCTTTTTGCAATTTTCTCACCTGTTTTTGCTACTTCCATAACCTGGTCAATTTAAACTCTTTTGAACAAATAAAACATGAATTTGTATCAGAACCATGAGGCCTTTTCAAATGTCCAACTTGTCCCCTGTTTTGAAAAAATGTAACATGTGTCAAATATTAAATGCTCCTACACGTAATTAACACTTGTCAAATGCATAACACTAGCTTTACAAATCCAAATAATGCAAACTTTATGTCTATTTTTATCAGAAAAATGCAAGGAATATGAATATGCCATCCATGCCTTTGTTTGCATATTGCATTTTGCAATTTAGTTGTGTTATGCGTGTTCATCTAATATTTAAATATGTAATGTGTTGGGGTATTAACTAAATATTGCCCTATTCCATTTAATCTTGTTTAGCTCACCTACTTATTGTTTTTCCATGTTAAACAACATTTAATATGATGGTTAGATAAACAACTTAAACCATAATTATTTGTCCAGACTCCGGGTCCGATTAAATTGTCTAAGTTGAAATTTTGTGTTGCATCCCGCATGTCATGCATATAAAATAGGATCATGCTGGATCTTTTGCCGTAGAAGTAATTGTTGCATCCATTGATTCCTTTAGTGCTTTGCTTCTTCGCGGATAGGACGTTGAGATGATGTGAGCACCGACAAGTTCTTCGGATGTACCTCTACTTGCTGGATCTCAGGCAAGTATACTCACTTGGTACCCATGTTGCCTTTCCTCACTTGTTACCGACTCTTTCCGTTGTCTTTATGCTAGCCTTATGATTCGATGCTTGTGTCTCGATCCTATCATATGTTTACCTTGCAACCATGATATAGCCTTCCTTCCACTTCATATTAACTGTTGTTTGTTTACCTTGTTGGCCCTCGTGTCGTAGTTGCATTCTTAGTGTTGTTTGCGCTCAAGTCTTGTTGTCCGTCTTATCACCTGTTTAGTTTGATAGTTGGGTTTCAACTTAATCAACAACATGTTAATATTTTGGGTAATAATAATTTGATGATAAGGCACCGGCAGGAGGCCCGGCGTGGTTTTGAGGCCTGCTAGTGTCGAACTTAATTAGGAAAAGGGTCTTGTCCTCCGATCCATGATGAGCGCACTAACCGCATGTGGGAAGCGTGTATGGGCGCCCCCCGCAATTCTGATTCGATTCACATCTCGTCCAAATCGCCACACTTAGTTAGGGATTTCTATTTGATGCATGCATATGCAGGTGCGAACCCTTGGTGCCAGGGTGGAACTTTTGTAGTCGGCATTTAGGGCGGCGTGGTCTTAGAGTGCTATGAGGGTCCCCCTTTTCTTCGTGGGGGCTCGATTAGCCGCGCACGCACATCACGTGGTTCTTTGGGCTTGATACGAAGAAGAGTTGGGTTGTGTTGAGTGCCTCGCTTGGTAGAAGTGCATTTTCCATCTGGCGGGTTATTCTTACGTGTACGGCCAAATTGGTGCATCCCTGCAGGGTTAATCTTCTCGAGAAGCCGTGTTGTCTGCGGTTATGGATGACTTGGTGAAAGTGCTGGCTAACAAGTACTCAGACAACTTACACTTAACGATGATAACTTGACTAGTAATATAAATTACCTCCACCATAAAAATGAATGTCACCTTAATCAACAGTGTGAATTTCCTTGGGTTGCTTCCTTAGTAGGGGGTAACCCTGGATGGGTATTGTTTGGTGAGTAGTTATAGTTGGTTTTGTCGCGCTATCTTATCCCTTTCTTTTAGCCGGATGTTGTAACGCGTCTCTGTAGTTAGTTAGTGCAGCCCGCTGCCGCTTCGTTGCAATAATCCATTCCTTCCGTTGTACCCAAAGTATTTGTATCTTGTGATGATTGGTTACGTTGGTATCTTGTGAGTATGGTTTATCCACTTGCCAGTACTTAATAGTACTGACCCACGAATCCATTTAGTGGCTGCATATTCCACATTGCAGTCAACAGGTTTGAAGTCTGACGACGTTAGCTTGGGAATCCCTCCGGCTTGGCCTGGGCAGGGATTGAACGCCATCGGTTATCTTCAGGACTCTTAGTCCTATTTGTAACTTGTCCGTAGTCGGACGCTATGTTGTTTCTTCCGCTGTTATTTGGATCTTTGTATTGTATAAGTTGTATTCTTGACTCGTTTGAGTCGTCTTGTATATATCTCTTCTGTTGTTGTGGAATATTCGTGAACTGTTGTAATGTTATCATAAATGGCAACCTGAAATCGGTTATTATGCGGATTTGGGTGGAAATGCCGAAATCTGCATAGTGCCTGATCTCGGGGCGTCACACATTCAGACGCTCCAGAGCCCCTCTCCGGACAAACCCAAGCCCTGCTGGGGAAAAAGGCGGAACTGCTGTTCTGGCCCCTCTACGTAAGCCGGAAGGGGGTAGAAAAGTGGAACCAATTGCTTGGTTGTGTTCGTTTAGGCACAAGGAACACCCAACACAATGGTAGGGCCCACTTCTTGGCAATATACCCCTCGTTCCATCAAATCCGGGAGTTTCACGCTCTAAGTAGTGTTGGAACCCGCGAGAGAGAATCCGACGACGGAGATGCCCTAACATAGAGAGTGAGGGAATATTGGGCATCCAAGACCCGTGACATACTCTAACACACATTGTATGGCACAACATGTGTTGTGGTGGCATTCATACGCTCCATAGCGCATCTCCGGAGAAACCCTAGCCCCTTCGGGAAAAACACGGAACTATCGTTCTAGCCCCTCTACATGAGCCGAAAGGGGGTAGCAAAGTGCAACCAATTGCTTGGTTGTGTTAGGTTTCGGTCCAAGGAACACCCAAGGAAATATTAGGTCCCACCTCTTCGCAAGATTCCCCCTGTTCCGACAGATCCGAGAGTTTCGGGCTCTAAGTAGTCCTGGAACCTGCTTGAGAGAATCTGACGCTGGTGAAGCCTTAACACAAATATTGAGGGAATATTCATCATACAATACCCATGCCACACTATAAGACACATGTTATGTACTAGCATGTGATTTGGTGGCATTCAGATGCTCCGGAGCCACTCTCCGGAGAAACCCTAGCCCCGCTGGGGGAAAAAGATGGAACTGTCGTTCTCGCCTCTATACGTACATGAGCCGGAAGGGGGTAGCAAAGTGGAACCAATATATTCGTTGTGTTAGTTTAGGCCCAAGGAACACCCCAATACAATGGTATATCCCACCTTTTGGCAAGATTCCCCCCGTTCTGTCAGATTCGGGAGTTTTGGGCTCTAAGTAGTCCTGGAACCCGCTTGAGAGAATCTGGCGCCGGTGAAGCCTTAACATGAAGAGTGAGAGAATATTCGTCATCCAAGACCCATGCCACACTCTAAAGCACATGGTATTTCCTACCATGTGATTTGGTAGCATTCATACGCTCTGGAGCACCTCTCCGGAGAAACCCTAGCCCCGTTGGGGAAAACGACGCAACTGTCGTTCTGGCCCCGCTACGTGAGCCGGAAGGGGTTAGCAAAGTGAAATAAATTGCTTGGTTGTGTTAGTTTATTCCCAAGGAACACCCAAGATAATGGTAGGTCCACCTCTTGGAAATATTGCCCCTGTTCGGTCAAATCCGGCAGTTTCGGGCTCTAAGTAGTCCTGGAACCTGCCAGAGAGAATCCGACGCCGGTGAAGACCTAACACAAATAGCGAGGGAATCTTCGGCATACAAGACACACACTAGTGGAAACAGGGCCTTTTGTCCCGGGTCGTAAGGGCCATTTGTCCCGGTTGCGCAACCGGGATGGGCTAGCCGGGACAAATGGCCCTCCCCATTGGTCCCGGTTGTGCCAGGACCCGGGATGGTAAGGCTGGCCCACGTGGCGACTCTGGGCCAGGGACCGCGAGGGAGTTCGTCCCGGCTCGTTTTAGGGACCGGGATGGATGCCTTCTTAAAAAAAGAATAAAGTCCGCCCATTTTCCCTGCCGCGGCAGGTTTTTTTTGTTCGTTTTTTTTTTCTCCTGCCTCGCAATCGCCAACCGGCCTCCCCTTCCCCAACCGCTCCAGGCCCACGTCTTTAATTAAGCCCACTGACACATTTTTTAGTCAAAAAGGCCCACTGGCCCGCGTCTTTTATTTATGGACAGTCAACGGTTCGAAGGGCCCACTGGCCCGCGTCTGTTATTATGGCCAGTCAACAGGGGCCACTGGCCAGCGGCCTGGTGGCTGGTTCGCCTGGTCCATTAAACTAAGACCGAAGGACGGTCAAAGGGCCGCTGTCCGCCTCGTCTTCCCGCCCCGCCTCGGCTTCCCGCGCCCCACTCCCCACGCGCCACGCCTCGGCTCCCCGCATTCATGGCCGCCTGCAACCGCCGCCACGTTCAGGCCGCCGGTTGGCATGCCAGCCCACCCCGGGTCCTTTTTAAAGGCCCCCCGCCGCCCGTACAACCCACCCACCCCGGACGCGTCCCTGGCAAAGCAACCCTAGCCGCCACCATGTCCCGCTGGTTCTCGAACTCCGGCAAGCGCCCAAGGAACGACGACGGAGGCTCGTCGAGCGGCGCCGGCCGCATCCCGCCCCCGCCGGCGGAGGCCTTCGGCTACGGCCCTGGAGGTGTCCGCCTCGGCGGGGTGCCGCGCGTCCCCGCGCCACCACCGGCTGCACGCCCGCCGCCCCGCGCCGCGCCCCCGGGCAAGCGGTTCCGCCGGTACGTCCGGGTGGACGAGGCGGAGTGGCACTGGAACAATGCCACTCCGGTGTTCTACAACGACGTGCACCTCCCGGACGGCTGGCACCTGAATCCCCAGCGGATCCCAGTGCCGCCGGCCCCGACCGGCGCGGCGCTGCTCGAGGAGATCGAGCGCCGGCGCGAGCTCCTGCCGGCCCCCGTCCGCAGGGAGCGGATGTACGCGCGCGGCTCCCCCTACTGGGCCGCCTGGCTCGAGCAGGAGCACGAGCAGCGCCGCCGCTCCTTCATCCCCGCCCCCCTCGAGGCCAACGTGGACGACTACCCCCCGCCAGCGCCCGGCCGGGAGAGGGAGCTATGGCTCATCGTGGACGAGCCGGAGGACTTCTCCGGGGAGGAGGACCCCGAGCTCCGGGCCGCCATGGAGAAGGCCTGCGAGGCCTCCCGCCGCTCCCTCATCGACGACGAGATCAAGAGGTGGGAGCGTGTCGTGGCCGCCGCCGCCGCCGCCGCCATGCCGCCGCCGCCGCCACCCCCTAACGAGCCTGCCATCCCCTGGTGGCAGGCGATGAACGCCGAGCTGGAGGCGTCCGAGGACATGCCGGAGCCGCAGCCGCTCCCACTAGGCCTGGAGTATGGCATGAGCTGGGCCTGGACCGGCGGCGTTTGGGCGCCGGGGTCGCCGGAGCAGGAGGAGGAGCTGCCCCCGCCGCCGCCGCTGCCGCAGGAGGTGCTGCCCCCGCCGCCGCCGTACGCTCCCCCGATGCCCCCGATGTCTCCAGCCCCGGCGAGCCCGGCCCAGCCGCCTGCTCACCTGTGGCAGCCACCCGCCTACGTAAGCCTCTCCGACGACGAGGACAACTAGATTGGCGCCGGCCGCCTGTGGCCGCGCCCCCGCCCCCCTATTCTATATAGACAACGCCCCTAGCTACCCCCCCAAGAAACGGCCGGCCGCCTGTGGCCGCGCCGCCGCCCCTTATGCAAGTACGGCCGGCCGCCTGTGGCCGCGCCGCCCCTATGTAAGCAAGGCCCCTGGCCTTATTTTAATAGAAGTTGTGTTCCCTAATCTACTGTGTCCCTAGTCCATTCGTTCCCGCCGCCGCCGGCAGGGCTTCGCCCAGCCATATCCACTCGTTCCCACCGCCGGCAGGGCTTCGCCCAGCCATATCCACTCGTACCCGCCCCTGGGGTGTCCGCTCGGCCTGGAGAGAGGGCCGCGCTTTTTATACACTTGGGCCTTTAGTCCCGGCCCGTGCCACCAACCGGGACTAGAGCCCCTTTGGTCCCGGTTGGTACCACGGCCCGGGACCAAAAACAAATTTCGAATTTCGGTGGCACCCCTGCGCGCCCAAAAATTTTTAGCGCCAAAATTTGAAAAGTGTTAAGTTTGCACATTAACAACTTTTATATACTTCCAAATTTGACAAAAATTCCAACATGAAAAATGCTAGAATTTGCAAAACTAATTTAAATCCATTTTCGGTTTAACTAAATAATTATTCTAACTATTGAAACTATTAATTATTTTTTCATTTGTATATAATTTGAATATAAATTATGGAAGTTATGGATGTAGCCTCTTTCTTGAGCAGCTGCACAGAAGTGCTTAGAATCCACAAACTCCGGCTCTGTGTCATACAAATTTCTGGAAATTTCCACCCATACACTTTTTGGAGCTAGGGCCTCATTTTCATAGTAGAAGTAGGGTGGCTTGTTCATCCTCTAGAGTCGATGTCAGTCCTGGCTGCTTGTCCATCCTCTAGAGTCTGCTCTGCTCTGCTCTACTGCTCCTTGCGGCTCAGGTTGGTAACGGTCAATGTTTGCGTATGCTTTGTGAACTTATGGTTTGATTTGAGAATTTCAAAACTTTGATTTGATAATCTTTTGGCCGGAAGCACCTAGCAATATCTTTTAAACCTTGTTTCTCTCCATATGCTATTTGTACTTCTCATCGGCTCTAATGTTTCTCTACCTGATTCTACTTCTCCTCTGCCTAGTTTACAGATGTTTGCTCTTTTCTGTAGATGTTTCTACACTGTAAAATGGGCATGTCCTGCGAAACATGCAGACAAGGCGCTGAGCACCACTACTGGGACATCTTGGACGATCAAGGCAAAGGTTTTTTCAAGATTATGCAATTCTATCATTAGTGAGAGACTTCACGTCGGCAATCTCAATTAAAGTGCCAGTTTGTGTCTGATCCCACCAACCCCTCAGAATCCTCCTATTAACTTCACCTATCTCAACTGAAATCACTGTCTTCATGTGGATGCCAAGCCTGTGCAAAGCTATCTCTCCTCCTCCAATACCGGAGAATAAGGACACCACATTAACACCATTGGGAAACATGTTCTTCAACACCGACAAGTGGCAACCCACAGTATCAATTTGGAATGAATTGCCTTCCGTGTACGCTATCATTAGTGAGAGACTTCACGTCGGCAATCTCAATTAAAGCACTATCATTAGTGAGAGACTTCACGGTCTTCTTTGTGCCATCGCAACAACCTAGCATGCTCTTTGTTTCTAAACAGACGTTTCAGCCGTGGTATTATAGGAGCATACCACATCACCTTAGCAGGAACCCTCTTACGGGGGGGCTCGCCGTCAACATCACCAGGATCATCTGCTCTGATCTTATACCGCAGTGCAGTGCATATCGGACATTCATCCAAATTCTCGTACTTCTCACCGCGGAAGAGAATGCAGTCATTAATGCATGCATGTATCTTCTGCACATCTAATCCTAGAGGGCAGATAGCTTTCTTTGCTTCGTACGTACTCTCAGGCAATTCGTTATCCTTTGGAAGTTTTGGCTTCATTAGTTGAAGTAAAGTCTCAAATGCCTTGTCAGTCACACCGTTTTGTGCCTTCCATTTCAGCAACTCCAGTGTGGTACCGAGCTTTGTGCTACCATCTTCGCAATTTGGGTATAACAATTTTTTGTGATCCTGTAACATGTTGTCCAGTTTCAACCTCTCCAATCTATTTTCACAGTCTTCCCTTGCATCAGCAATAACTCGGCCAAGATCATCATCGGGCTCTTCTGATGCCTGTTCTTGATCACCTCCTTCTTCTGCATTCTCTTCCATTGCAGTATCGTCGTATTCAGGGAACAAAGGATCTTCTTCTTCTTCTTCATCGTCTTCCATCACAACCCCTCTTTCTCCATGCTTGGTCCAGCAATTATAGCTGGGCATGAAACCTCTCCGAAGTAGATGGCCGTGAAGGATTCTTTCGGAAGAATGTTCTCTGACGTTCCGACAATCAACACATGGGCAACACATGAAGCCATTATCTTTGTTCGCCTGAGCTACAGCAAGAAATGCATTCAGGCCTGCCATATACTCGGAGGTGCGTCGGTCACCGTACATCCATCGCTGCCGTGCATCCATCTGCATCATATAATTAAGTTTATCAAAATACATATTAATACAGAGATAACCACAGTACATCGACAAATAATACTTTTTTATGTATCAGTTACAGATGAAAAAGATAATTTGTTAACCTCGGTCGAAGAAACCATTTTCAGTGAGCTTGTGTGCGTCTCGGGAATTTCGTCGAACACCTCGTGTGCATAGTAAAAAAAAAACAGCAACACCACACTCTCTCACACCTCCAAGCAAAAAAAAAAGATGGAAGGAGGGGGGGCTGGGGCAGTATATATAGAGGAAGGGGGCATTGGTCCCGGTTCGTGGACTGAACCGGGACAACAGGTCATGCGCGTGCCACGTGGCCTGTGGCTAGGCATTGGTCCCGGTCCGTGGCACGAGCCGGGACCGATATGCCCCCCACGAACCGGGACCAATGCGCCCAGGCGATTCCTGTTGCCCCGGGCGCACGAACCGGGACCAATGCAGGGCATTTGTCCCGGATTTGGTTGCAACCGGGACAGCTGCCCCCCCGGCCCCCTGGACGAGAGGGGTTGTTTCCACTAGTGACATGCCACACTCTAACACACATGGTAAGTAATCCCATATGTTGTGGTGGCATCCAGACGCTCCAGAGACCCTCTCCGAAGAAATCCTATCCCCGTTGGGAAAAAAGACGGAACTGCCGTTCTGGCCTCTCTACGTACATGAGCTGGAAAGGGTAGGAAAGTGGAACCAATTGCTTGGTTGTGTTAGGTTACGTCCAAGTAACACCCAAGGCAATATTAGGGCCCACCTTTTGGCAAGAAACCCCCCGTTATATCAGATCCGGGAGTTTCGGGCTCTAAGTAGTCCTGGAACCCGCCAAAGAGAATCTGACGCCGGTGAAGCCCTAACACAGATAGTGAGAGAATCTTCAGCATCCAAGACCCATGCCATACTCTAACACACATGGTAAGTCATACCATCTATTGTGGTGGCATCATACGCTCCGGAGCCCCTCTCCGGAGAAACCCTAGCCCTGCTAGGGAAAAAGACGCAACTGCCGTTGTGGCCTCTCTACGTACATGAGCCGGAAGGGGGTAGCAAAGTGGAAGAAATTTCTTGGTTTTGTTATGTTATACCCAAGGAACACCCAAGATAATTGTAGGCCCCACCTCTTGGCAAGATTTCCCTCGTTCCGTCAGATCCGGGAGTTTCGGGCTCTAAGTAGTCCTAGAACGCGCCAAAGAGAATCCGACGCCGGTGAAGCCCTACCAAATATAGTGAGGGAATCTTAGACAACCAAGACCCATGCCACACTATAAAACACATGGTATGTCATACAACCTTTTGTGGTGGCATTCAGACGCTCCGGAGCCCCTCTCCGGAGAAACCCTAGCCCCGTTGGGGAAAAAATGGAACTGCCGTTCTGGCCTCTCTACGTACATGAGCCGGAAGGGGGTAGAAAAGTGGAACCAAATTCTTGGTTGTGGTAGGTTATGTCCAAGGAACACCAAAGACAATGTTAGGGCCCACCTCTTGGCAAGATTCCCCCTGTTCTGCCAGATCCGGGTGTTTAGGCCCTAAGTAGTCCTAGAACCCGCCAGAGAGAATCCGACGCCGGTGAAGCCCGAACACAAAGAGTGATGGAATCTTCGGCATCCAAGACCCATGCCACACTCTAACACACATGGTAAGTCATACCATCTGTTGTGGTGGCATTCAGATGCTCTGGAGCCCCTCTCCTGAGAAATCCTAGCCCCGTTGAAGAAAAAAGACGGAACTGCCGTTCTCGCCTCTCAACGTACATGAGCCCGAAGGGGGTAGCAAAGTGGAACCAATTTCTTGGTTGTGTTAGGTTAGGCACAAGGAACACCCAAGACAATGGTAGATCCCATGTTTTATGGCATACCATGGGATTTGGTGGCGTAAAAAACACAAGATACGAACCCGGGACGATCCGAGGATTATATAGGGAAAAAATTGCAACAAAAGGAAGGTAATGAGTCGAGGTAGAGTCGGAGTCGGGATCCGGGGTCACCATGTGATCACCTGGTGCGGCGTGGGGTGCACCCGCGCCGTGGGGTTACCTCGTGGCCCCGGGCCCCGGTTCCGACTCTTCTTCATGTAGAAAATTTTCATATTTTCTAAAAATAACTAATATAAAAAAAATTACGGCGTTTCGTGAAGTTTTTTTCGTGAAGTCTAATAATTGGTGTTTATTTTATCTTCTGGAGTGACTACCTGTATAATATCAGCTTCCACGTTGTATGGATCATTGGATAAATAATGCTTGAGTATTTGGCCATTCACCACTTGTGGGTTGGTACCCTGGAAATTATTAATTTTGATAGCACAAGAAGGATAAACTTCTTCCACGACATATGGTCCCTCCCATTTAGAGAGTAATTTTCTTGCAAAAAATTTGAGACACGACCTATACAACAACACTTTATCACCAATATTAAATTCTCACTTTATTTTATCATGCCACTTTTTAACCTTTTCTTTGAATAACTTGGAATTTTCTGAAGCTTCACTCCTCCATGCATCTAGAGAACTCATATCTTGCAATCTTTTCTCACCAGCTAATTTAAAGTCACAATTGAGTTGTCTAACAACCCAATAAGATTTGTGTTATAGCTCTAGAGGCAAATGGCAAGCCTTCCCATAAACCATCTTATGATGAGACATGCCCATAGGATTTTTTATAAGGAGTTCTATAGGACCACAAAGCATCACTAAGTTTCTTAGACCGGTTCTTTCTGGATTTGTTATCAGTCTTTTGAAGAATTAATTTAATTTTTCGTCAATTCTACTTGACCACTAGTGTGAGGATGATACGGTGAAAAAACTCTATGATTAACATCATACTTAGCAAGAGCTTTTCTAAAAGCACCATGAATAAAGTGAGAACCTCCATCAGTCATAAGATATCTAGGCACACCCAACCTTGGGAAAATTATGTCTTTAAGAATTTTCATATATTTTTTGTGATTAGCACTTTTAGTGGGAATAACTTCTACCCATTTAGTAACATAATCAACAACAACAACAATATGATTATAGCCATGTGAAGGAGGGAAAGGACCCATAAAGTCAAATCCCCAACAATCAAAAGGATCAATAACAAGACAATAATTCATAGGCATCTCATTACATCTACTAATATTACCAACCCTTTCACATTCATCACAAGTTGAAATGAATTTCTTAGCATCTTTAAAAAGAGTAGGCCAGAAAAAACCTGATTGTAAAACCTTGTGTGCGGTTATTTCACCAGCGTGATGTCCTCCATGAGGACTATTATGACATTTCCTCAATATATCTTCTTGCTCGTGCTCAGGTATGCACCTTCTCAAAATTCCATCTACACCTTCTTTATATAAATGTGGGTCATCCTAGAAATAATGCCATAGATCATAAACGATTTTATTCCTCCGTTGATGAGAAAAGCTTGGAGGAAAAAACTTAGACACAATGATGTTAGCATAATCAGCATACTAAGGATTTTCATTTGAGTTAACCTTTATTGCAGCAACTTTTTCATCAGGAAAACTATCATTAACAGGAATAGGATCATCCGGAATATTTTCTATTCTAGACAAATTATCAACGACAGGATTATACGCTCCTTTCCTATCAACAATATGAAAATCAAACTCTTGTAATAAGAGCACCCATCTAATAAGCCTAGGTTTAGCATCTTTATTTTCCATAAGATATTTAATAGCAACTTGATCGGTGTAAATAGTAACTTTAGAATCAACAATATACTATCTAAATTTATCACAAGCAAAATAACAGCTTGGAACTCCTTTTCAGTAGTAGCACAATTTATTTGAGCATTATCCAGAGTTTTACTAGCATAATAAATAACATTCAACTTCTTATTAATTCATTGTCCTAAGAAAACTCCTACAGCAAAATCACTAGCATCACACATATAAAGGTAAATTCCAATCAGGTGGTTGAACAATATGTGCAATTATTAAACCTTTCTTAAGAATTTCAAAGGCTTCTTTACAATTGTCATATAAAACAAAGGGAACATCTTTTTGAAAAGATTGGTAAGAGGTCTTGAAGTCTTATAAAAGTCTTTAAATAAACCTCTATAGAAACCAACATGACCAAGAAACTACGAACACCTCTGACATTCCTAGGATAGGGCATCTTTTAAATATCATGAACTTTAGCTTTGTCGACTTCAATGCCTCTTTCAGAAATTTTATGTCTAAGAACAATTCCTTCATTAACCATAAAGTGGCATTTCTCCCAATTCAACACGGGATTAGTTTCCTGACACCTCTACAAAACTTTGTTAAGATTATGGAGACAATTTTCAAATAAAATTCCATAGACGGAGAAATCGTCCATGAAGACTTCCACGATATTCTCACAAAATCCATGAAAAATAGCAGACATGCACCTTTAAAAGTAGATGGTGCATAACATAAACCAAAAGGACAAGTGAAAGTGGTTTTCTGTTGGTATTTTTTCCTAACATGAATTTGAGAGAAACCAGAATACCCATCTAGGTAGCAGAACTGAGTATTTTTGGACAACCTTTCTAGCATTTGATCAATAAAAGGCAAAGGGTAATGATCTTTCTTAGTAGCCTTATTTAATTTCTCAAAATCAATGCACATTCTATAACCAACTATAGTTCTTTGAGGAATAAACTCATTCTTATCATTAGGGACAATAGTCATACCTCCTTTCTTGGGAACGCAATGGACAAAAATAACCCATCTACTATCAACAATAGGTTAAATAATACATGCTTAAACAAGCTTTAATATTTCACTTCTCACAACTTTTTTCATCTTGGGATTTAAACGGCATTATGATCAAACATTGGCTTAGCATCAGGCTGGAGATTAATTGCATGCTGACATACAACATGACTTATGCCTTCGAGATCATTCAAAGTATAGCAAATAGCTTTACGATATTTCCAGAGTATTTCCAATAATCGTTCTTCTTCATGATATGAAAGATTAGAATTGATAATTGAAGGATCGAGAGGTTAACTAGAGGGGGGTTGATATGTTAACTACAAATTTTAACTTCTTTTTCAAGTTAACAAGGTAATGCTCAAATATAGATTATCTAGATTATGCAACTAGGTGAACAATCCTATATGCTGAGAAAGTACAACTAGCACAAGGTAAGTATATGACTATTCTAGTAGTAACTAGTAAAGGTAAGTTGAGGAATAACCGAACATAATGACGCGGAGATGTATCCCGAAGTTCACTTCCCAATGGAAGCTAATCTCCGTTGGAGTGGTGCGGTGCCACCAAAGTGGAACACCGAGTAGGCCTCAAATGCCACACCGTATCTCCTTCGAGTCCTTCCACCGATGTGGATAGGCTCGAATCACTACGTTGTCGTTGAGGTTGACAACTAGAACCTTTACAAGGATGAGGCACACTCCACAAGATTGGAGGGTCCTCACCAAATACCAAGAGCCACCAAGACTCCGAGAAGCAAGATCCACGAGCACAAAAGCACCGGGGATATCAACAAGGCTCCGAGCTCCGATGAACTAAGAGCAACAAGATTCCTAGCTCCAATGAACTAAGAATGACAAGATCCCTAAGGGATGAGTGGGTGGATTTCTAATCGACTTGGTGGAGTTGTAGATCGGGGGTGTATCCTTCAAATCCCAAAGTATCACGAGCTTTGGTTGGGGATTTGAGGAGTGCTTGTTCTTGAGCTTTGAGCTTGGTCAATCAATGGTGGTGAGAGAGAGAGTGAGTAGGATTTACAACTCCAAAAGGTAGGTGAAGACCCCCTTTTATACCGGGGCGAAATATGGTCGTTGGGGGGGGCATTCTTTACTTGGCAGCACCCCCCCGACCTAGGGGGTCGGCCAGGCCGGCCTGGAGCAGCCAGGGCCGGGTGCAAACCCACCCCGGCCTGGGGCCGGCGTGGAGCAGGGGGAGGCCGGCGTGGGGCGATGGGGGCCCGGCCTGGCAGCCCGGCCACGCCGGCGTGGGGGCGCAGGCGAGGCCGGCCAGGCACCCGAGCCGCCCGGCCTAGGGGCCGGCTTGGGGCGGCAGGGCGAGGCCGGCCACCCACCCGAGCCTCCCGGCTTGGCGCCCGGCGTGGGGCCATGGGGAGGCCGGCGGGCAGCCAGCACCCGGCCTAGTGCTCGGCCAGGCCGGCCACCCCCTTTTTCCCTCTCTTCTTCTTCTTTGTTCCCCGTTTCTCCTTCTTTCTTCCATGTTTCTTTTCGTAGACTTTTCTCCCTTATTGCTGCAACTCGTATGAGGTTTACGGGGAGATATTTTCTGAGTACACTTAGAGAACACGTTAGTTCATCTATATGTTGTAATGAAACACTCAAAATAGGATTTAGGAACTATGTTCTTTCAATCTCCCCCTTTTTGATGTTTGATGACAACATACGGATTTGCGTAAGAAACAATTTTTCATGGATATTTGCGAGAGAATAAACATATGTTCGTACTCCCCCTATTTTTGTGCCCAAAACAAGAAACATATATATTTGATTATCATGTTGAGTGCACCGAACATAATTTCATCTTCACACTATGTTTTATAAGATAATAGAGTATGTGATGTAACTATGATATACTTATGTGAAGTGCGAGAATTATTCAATCATGATTTTAACATTGAAGATGCACATGTATGAACACAAAGTTATCTTCTAGATGAGTAATAGTATTTACCACTAGAATGATCTTAGCATAGCATTCTTCTCATAGTTATAGATGGATATAAACTACCCTCATTATGGCTTCAACACATCAAATAGTGAGTAGATGAATAACATAATAGCCTTGCTATGATCTTCAACATATCAAATATCACACGCATAATATATAGATAGAAAGTATGATAGGTAAATAAAGACATAGTCTTACAATAGTACCAAAGTTCAACAAACCACACAAAGAGTATCAACTAAGAACGACGAAAGCAAATAGCGAAGATAAGACGCAAATGGATGCATGAAATGCAATGCAATGCGTGAGTGTTTCTCCCCCTTGACATCATACACCAAAAAGGGAGAAAAATGCAAGCCCAATCACTCGTCGCCCATCTCAACATCTTCCTCAATGAAGTCCTCGGGAGGAGCCTAACTGGAGCTAGCGGTAGTAGTGTAGGGCGCCGCAAAAGAGCCTAGTGAGCTAGCGTCATCGCCAAGCCAATAGGTGTGCTGAGACTTCCACTTATCCTCTAAAATCTCGTCTGGGCTGGGAGGACTGAGGGGAACATTAAGAGCTGTCATGATGGAACGCTGACGGCGACTAGAGGCCTTGCCCTTGCGATATGCCTCATAATCCTGATGCTGCTTATCAATGAAGAAACAGTTCATCTTCTGGAGAATCTTCTTAAGGTTGAAAGTCTCAGGAGGAGGGCCAGAAGGAGCAGGAGAAGTAGAGCAGCGCACCCCCTGAGATGTACTAGGAGCGGAGGACAGTGTGCGGGTGCGCTTAGGGCGTTGAGCAGCAACTAACTCAGCCTCAGCCTCAGTCATAATAACAGACTTCTTGGGAGTCACCTTGGCATAGTTGTTGATGAGACCAACTGGGATCTTGGTATCAATAAGAAGCTGGATGTAAGAACCATAGATGGGAACCCGCTTTTCACGAATCACAGTCTGCATCTCTTGCCACATGAAATCTAGGACATCCAATTGCTTCTTGGCCATCATTTGAGATTCGATATGAAAGAGAAGGTTGATCAACCACTTGCGGACCTCACCATTCTCACCATATTTAACATTGATGGTATTGCGAAGAATAGCGTGCACAATATACCAATATTCAGAGAAGAACTTGACTCTGGGAATGTGCATAGAGCCGGTACCTTCCGGATAGCAATGACGGATACCATCTTTGGCCTTCATAATGTTCTTGGGATCACCATGAATACGAAAGTGGGTGCTATGATCAAACCTGTACTCAGGAATACCAAGAAGGGCACCAAAATCATCCATGGTAGCAACACACAGGACGCCACCACTCATCCAAGTCAATGTACGGGGTTGCCTCGTGGGACCACCAGCTGAGAAGTGAACAGTGGAATAAAACTCCTTGATCAGCTCTGGGGCAAATGTATGGGCATTATTGGGACCCATGAGAGGAGTGATATTGTGGTAATCCATGAGTTCCATAACACGAGGCCAATTGGTGCGAGCAGACTCCACATCAAAGTAGTGTTGATCCACATATCCATGCTGAAGCTTGCCAAGAATGAAGCCATACATGATCTGATGCATCTAGCAATAGAACCGAGGATCAGGGCATGTACTTTGACCAAAGTCATAGGGATTGAATTTCAGCCTAGCTTCCTCAAAGTCGGTGGCACTAAGACCACCCCAGTTCACGACCACGGGTTCGTTTGGATTGACCGGAAGAGACGAACCCTGTCTCCGTGAGGGAGTAGAATCAGCAACAGCCGCGTCACTCTTCTTGGGAGGGCGGAGAGAACGGGAGACATCGGACTCATGTTGGGTATTGGAATCACCTGAGAAAGAAAATGATGCATGGATATGGAGAATGATAATGAGTGCACATGGTCGTGGGTTGAGAAAAAAATTTAATCCATGAATATAAGTGATAGTGCCATGGTGAAACAAAAAAAACACAATATTAATGAAAACAAAGCACATTATTATTAGTGTTAGCACATTATCATAGCATTTGTATAAGGTTGTGTTGGTGTTCTTAGTGAAAATATACACGAAAGTACATATTGGGCATGAGACGACAAGCACCACTATTATGTAAAAATGAGGGCATGGCATACATATCATGATACTATGAACATAATAATTGAGAACCACGACACTAGGACAATCATAGCATTAATGTGGAATTTTTGTGAGCCATGGCCAAACATGAGAGGATAATTTGCATAGTGAGGGAAATCATAGTATCGTACGGCTATAACATGATGAGCATATGAAATAAACATATCATGGCATAGGAGTTTATCTAGTGGCATATGAGCGTCATGAACCCTAGCATGAATATAAAAAAATCCTAACCGAGGAAAACACTAGCACATGAACACTAGCACTAGCACACCGATAGATAGCACTCACATACACGTAATCCATAGAAAAGCCCAAAGAAAATTACCCGAGTTGAAAGCCATCTTCAAACAAAAAGCACGAAACAATTAAGTGGACCGATCTCCCCCAATAATGTGCCAACGAGAAATCCGTGTGGAGGAGAGCGTGGAGAAGGACGCGGGCTTGCGGATCCGAGAGTTTGAGCGGTAGGGATGGGCTAGGGAGGTGGGGGAGGAGGGAGGGGAGAGCTCCAAGGGGCTCTAATGGAGGAGTAGGAGGAGGAAGATGGGGTATGGGAGGGGCGGGTGCGGTTTGGGTACGTGTGCGTGTGTGTACGTGCGCGTGGGGGTGTGCTGCGTCCACCCCGGCCTGGGGCCGGGCGTGCGGCGGCCTGGGGCCGGCGCGCCGTGTGTGCGTGCGTGTGGCCGTCCTGGGGTGCCGGCCAAGCCGGCGTGCTGTGTGAGGCGAGGCCGGGCAGGGGCCCGAGCCACCCGGCCTGACCCCCGGCCTGGGGCCGGTGCGGCGACCGCGCGGGGCCGGGCGGGTGCCCGAGCGCCCCGGCCTGGAGCCCGGGCTGGGGCCGGCTCGGCGGGTGGCAGGGGCCAGGGTGGGGGGGTCGAGCTGTTTTTTTTGTTTGGCTGTTTGTGTGGGTTGTGTTTGTTTGTTTGGTTTTTTTTTAAAAAAAATTCCCAAAGAAAATTGAAACGACACAACTAACAAACCAAAACAAACAAAACAAAAAAAATTCCCCCAACAAAAAATGACACGACATACATTCTAACAAATAAAACAACAAAATGAAGCTAGTGTCTTAATAGCAAATTTTCGTAAGTTTGTTTATAGCATCTCATATGTTTTATATAGCAATTTTATTTGACCATGTGCACGAATGAAATGAGTATGATGACATGGATATGATGTTTTCATTTGTATCCAATGGAGAGAAAAGATGAAAAACAAAGTGAGCAACATTGGATACCAATGAAATATGAAACAAATGGAAATGCAAATGAGTGAACACACAAACACAAATGTCTCATTGATATAAAACCAACCAAATATTGGTCGGTGGCCTTAGCCACCATGTATGAGTATGTTCGATATGTCACCGCGAAGATGTATCTTGGGTGAATTATCGAGACTCGTCATTGAAGCACATGATGTCATTTGAAATGATCATTAGACATGATTTGTTTATTTATGCATGATAGAGGTAGTGTTGGCTCATTGATTGAGCTACACTCCCCCTATGTCTATGCGTACATCTAGAATCCAAATAAGAGTCTAGTAAGGGTGTGTATGCAAGATTTTCAATCAACTAAAATTGCTTGCACATACGATGTTGAGCTCACTCCTCAATTGCTTGAATCTCTTCACATCTAGAGTCTTGGTAAGGATGTCGGCAAGTTGATCTTTAGTGTTGACATAAGAAAGTGAGATATCACCATTGGCCACATGATCCCGAATAAAATGATACCGAATCTCAATATGCTTGGTCTTGCCATGAAGTACCGGATTGTGACCAATCTTTATAGCACTCTCATTGTCACATAAAAGAGGCATTGTCTTAATCTTAATTCCCAAATCCTTAAGACATTGCCTCATCCATAAGAGTTGAGAGCAACAACTTGCGGCGGAAATATACTCTGCTTCCGTGGAGGAGGTGGCAATGCAATTTTGCTTCTTGGAAGACCAACACACGAGGAACCTACCAAGGAATTGGCAAGCACCCGAAGTTGATTTTCTATCCACTTTGTCACCTCCCCAATCCGCATCCGAGTATCCCACAAGATCAAAAGTTGTGTTTGATGGATACCAAAGGCCATGAGTGGGAGTGTCAACCAAGTACCTAAGAATCCTCTTGACCGCAATCATATGGCTTTCCTTGGGGTTAGATTGAAATCTTGCACACAAACCCACACTAAACATAATGTCTGATCTAGATGCACAAAGGTAAAGAAAAGATCCAATGATAGATCGATAAAGTTTGGGGTCTACCGGTATACCTTCATGATCCATAGAAAGATTCGCGGTTGTTGGCATTGGATAAGGTAATGGTTTGGCATTGTTATTATCAAATTTCTTGAGCATGTCTTGAATATATTTGGCTTGACAAATAAAAGTCCCTTCATGATATTGCTTGATCTCAAAACCTAGAAAGAACTTTAATTCTCCCGTCATAGACACCTCAAATTCACTTGTCATTAGTTTTGCAAACTGATCTACAAAACTCACGTTAGAGGATCCAAATATAATATCATCAACATATACTTGGCGTACGAAAAAATGTCCATCTACACTTTTGGTAAAGAGAGTGGGATCAATTACCCCAAGTACGAAACCACGATCCACTAAGAACTCCTTTAAATGATCATACCAAGCACGTGGGGCTTGTTTGAGGCCATACAAAACCTTATGGAGGAAGTAGACATGGTTAGGATACTTGGGATCCTCGAACCCCGGAGGTTGTTGAACATATACCACTTCATTTAGAGGTCCATTTAGAAAAGAACTTTTAACATCCATTTGATGCAAGATGGAGTTATGACTAGTGTTAAATGCAAGTAATATACAAATGGATTCAAGTCTAGCTACGGGAGCGAAAGTTTCACCGTAGTCAAGTCCTTCGACTTGAGAGTAGCCTTCAGAAACCAATCGAGCCTTGTTGCGAATCACTTGCCCATGAGAATCTTGCTTGTTTTTGAACACCCATTTAGTTCCAATGATATTATGATCCTTGAGTCTTTCCACTAGTGACCATACTTTGTTTCTCTCAAAATTATGGAGCTCTTCATGCATAGCTTGAACCCAATCTTCATCTTCAAGAGCATAATATACTTTGATAGGTTCAACCTGAGAGACATATGAATGAATACCACAAAACTTGAGTACTTGTCCACAAGTGGAGACACTTCTCCCCAAGCCACAAATGATGTTCTTTTGGTATAGTGACTTTTGTTGCAATCTTGATGCTTGACGAGTCATGATACGAACTAGTGCATCATCGGGATTTTCATTGGGGGGAATATCCTCATCATTTCCTTCATCAAGACCATTGTCCATTCGTATTGGAGTTCTTGGTGACGAAGCACCAAAATCATTTCCACCATTATCATTGGGTGGATCTTGATCACTTTCTTGATGAGAGGTATCCACATGAAGGTCTTCTTCTTGATCTTGGTCTACCATTTGATTGGTGGTTGATGTAGAGGGCTCCACTTGCGTAGAGCTAGTTCCATCCTCATTTGCCACAAGGTGTCCCTCAACGGGTATAAGTGGACCTACACCTATTCTTCCTATGGCTATGGAGGACGGTTCATCACCTACATCATCACAATCAATTTGCTCCACTTGGGAGCCATTATCCTCATGAAATTCCACATTCATAGATTCTTCAACACAACCGGTGGATATGTTGTAGACTCTATAAGTGTGGGAGTTCGTGGCGTAACCAACAAAAATGCCTTCAAAAGTTCTAGCATCAAACTTAGACAATCTAGTTCCCTTTATGTAGACTTGGCATTTGCACCCAAAGACTCGAAGATATTTGAGGTTGGGTTTGTTACCGGTTAGGAGCTCATATGGAGTCATACCAATCATCGGACGAAGGAAGAGTCGGTTAGATAAATGACAAGCGGTGTTGATGGCTTCGGCCCAAAAGTTATATGGGGATTTGAATTCGGCCATCATAGTTCTTTCCATATCAATAAGTGTGCGATTCTTCCTCTCCGCTACACCATTTTGTTGAGGGGTGTACGCAGCGGAATATTGATGCCTTATCCCCTCTTCACTCAAGAATTCATCCATGGTGTAGTTCTTGAACTCGGAACCATTGTCACTCCTTATAGACAAGATCTTGGTGTCATATTGGCGTTGCACTTCGGTGGCCCAAGTTATGAATATTTCTTGAGTCTCACTCTTCTTCTTGATATAGAAAACCCAAGTGTATCTTGTGTAATCATCAACAATTACCAAACAATACTTCTTGCCCCCAAGACTATCATATGTTGGAGGCCCAAATAGATCCAAATGAATAAGCTCAAAGGGCCTTGTTGTGGAGATGATTGATTTCTTGGGGTGATTCTTCTCATGCATCTTTCCGGCAATACAAGAGCTACAAGGACGATCTTTGGAAAAATTCACACTTGTTAGTCCTAACACATGCTCACCCTTCACAACAGTTTGTAAATTTCTCATACCGACGTGGCCTAGGCGACGATGCCAAAGCCACCCCACGTCGGATTTAGCCATTACACATGTGGCGATATGTGTAGTTTCTTTCGAGAAATCCACTATGTACATACCGTTTTCCACAAATCCAACAAAGGTTACTTTAAGAGAAATAGTGTGAAGGACAAGCACATGGTGACGCCCAAATACACATATAAAATTGCACTCACAAAGTTGCAAGACGGAAAGAAGATTATAGCCAAGGGACTCAACAAGGAGGACTTTCTCAATGGATGAATCCGGAGAAATGACCACCTTGCCATGTCCCAATACCTTAAGTTGTGAGCGATCGCCAATAGTTACATGAGCAAATTTGAGAAGTTGGAGCTTCAAGTCTTCTAATACTTCTTTGCTTCCGGTCATGTGTACGGAACAACCACTCTCAATCATCCATGATGTTCCACCGGAAATACAACCCTTTGGGGGTATACCCTTGGCCATGAATGTCGCACCCTGGGTTTCTAGAGGATACTCTCCGCACGAACTGGAAGTCAGGTGCTTGGATTATGGGGCATACATGCTCCCACGTCCCAGCTTCCTGGTAGGCCTGCGCTTATGCGCGACAACACAAGCCCTGCTTCCACCGTCGAAGTAAACTATCCGCTAGGAACCTAAAGGCACTACTGTCGACGTACTTCATAATCAAACACGCACGGTACGTCAACAGTTGGTACGAATGATAACACAGAATGTCTCTAAGACACAAAAGAATGAAATAAGGCAACTGGCCTTCACTAAGGCAGAAAATATCGAATACAGTCATCCAGAGGACACATGTCCCAACATATCATCTATTACAACAGCGGAAGCAATCAAAGGGGTCTGAGTACAGACAAATCCATGGCTTAAGAAGCCGGAGAAAATAAATGAAAGCGAAGCCCATCCACGTAGGTCTGGATCCTGCCCTGGTCCAGCTAACTACTCGTCTGCAGCGTCATCGAACTCCACAAAGTAGCCATCCTGGGAAGCATCGTAGTCGTAGTAGTACTCTGCGTAAACCACAGCCCCAACGGGGTCAGTACATCCAAGTACTGGCAAGCAAGACTCACAGTTCATCACGGAGTTACCCGTCAACACAAGCAGTGATGCTTGGGATCAACGGAAGAAAGGGGTTATATAAAGTTGCTGCTGGCTGCTCTAAACAACTACAGAATATAACTACAAGTTCCGGCTAACAGAAAAGATAAGATCGAGGATTGTAACCAACTGAAGATAACTTCAACCAAACCCATCCTGGATCTCGCCCCTTATCCAAAGAAGCAATCCGAGGATAACTCACACAGTTGTGATAAGGTGAATCAAGTTATTGTGTGAATAAGCTATTACTAGTCAGGTTATTAATCATTGGGTGAAACATGATTGATAGTTATGTTGAAGTTGTCCTGAGTACTTGTTAGCCAGTACTTTCACCAAGTAATCCATAACCGCGGAAAACACGGCTTCTCGAGAAGATTATCCCTGCAGGGTTGCACCAATTTGGCCGTACACTCAAGAATAACCCGCCAGATGGGAAGCTAACCCACCAAGCGGGGTACTCTACACAACCAACCATTCTCCGCATCAAGCCCAAAGAACCTTGGGCGCACGGCTAATCAAGCCCAGAAGAAAATGGACCATCATAGCACTCTAAGACCGTGTCCCCCTATATGCCGACTACGAAAATTCCACCCTGCGCTGGGCTCGCAAAAACATGCATGCGGCAAATGGAAAACACGAACTAAATGAGGCGATTTGGACGAGATGCGAATCAGGTCAAGTTGAGGGGGGCGCCCATACTCGCTTCCCAAATGCGGGTAGTGCGCTCATCATGGATCAGTAGACAAGACCCTTTTCCTATTAGGGTCGACACTAGCAGGCTCCAAAACCACTCATGGGCCTCCTGCCGGTGCCTTATCATCAAATTATTATTACCATTAGCAATTAACAGGATTGATTGATTAATAACGAGCCCCGGTACAAGATAATAAGATAGCAACAGTAGTAACCGACAACAGACTCGAGTAAAAGCAACCCTAAGCATGCTAGATAATAACAGGCTCAAGCAATGGCTGTAGGTATGGAGGTGGTGGCAATATCATGGCTCAAGGTATCATGTGATGGGTTCGGAGAACAAGCAACGATACATAGGGCTAGCAATAGTAGACAAAAAGATAGTATCGACAACAAGTGTGGAAAGGAACTCAATGATTCATGTGAGTGATAACTTGCCTGGCAGCTCAGCCTCGTACTGGGCTAGGTCCTGAGTAGTGGTGTCGTAAGGCTCGTCGGTACCAACGTCGTCGTCTAACCGAGAAGAAGCAAAACAACAACGAAGGAAGACGGGCAATCAATACATGGCATAGGTGCACAAGCATTGGATGATGCATGTCATGTTTAATAGATGCACCAAAATAACTTGCTTGACATGAAACACAAGTTTAAATGGGTTACATATGCAAAAGGGTGCATATGGAAGCCCATGCTTGGAGTTGGATTAACTGTTCTATCACTAAGCATTAGGTGTAGTTGAATTAGTATGAGGCATGCATGATGAGGAACAATAACATAACAAGTTAATTGCAATTGGAATGATAGTTAACAATTTAGAAAGGCATTTATCAAATTTGGAATTTTGTTACTTAAACATGGCACACAATTAAAAGTTGTTATCATCAATTTAAAGTGTGCAAAACAAATTACAAATTTTATATTTGAAAAGTTTATCAAATTTTAGTTGGATTACATGTTTCACAATTTGAAATTGGACTTAGGATTATTTAATTATGAATTAAACAATTTTAAACAATTTTTAATTGAATTAAACAAGATTTAAATAGTTTAGGCAATTTAAATTGTTCAAACCAGAAAACAAATTTTATATTTGAAAAGAACATTCAAAAAGGTGTGAAAAACATATTTTATTTGAATTATTTGAAAACAGTATGAATTAGTTATGAATTATTTCAAATTGCATTTGAATTATTTGAATTTGAATTTAGATTGCATTTTGAAATTTCAAAACAGAACACAAATTGCATATTTGGAAAGATTATGAAATTTAGAGAAAGTTTCATATAAAGTTTGTATTTGTTGGGTTTATAAAACAAAAGATATTGCATTTTAAAGTTTATTCCTTAATCTGCTATTTTAAATAATTAGAAAACAAAAACAGAAATTGTTTTAATCTTTTTATACGCACAGAGACACACACCCAGCCACTGCCAGGGGGGCCCGAGTGCTGCTGTGCCTACGTGGCCACATGAGTGACTGACAGGGGGCCCTCCCTGTCAGCACTCGGGAGAAAAAAGGTGGGATTTTGCGGGTGCTGGGGTTCGAACCCAGCACCTCTCCCTCGCTGTGCGCTGTCTGAACCACTGGGCTGGTTCGCGTTTGTTGTCAGTAAACAACACGCAGGGAGGATAAGCTTCAGAAACACGTTACACTGACGAAACTGAAGAACGCGCGCGTGCTCGCCTGACAGAACTCAACGGCGGCGATCAACGTCGATGTGCTCGTGCTGCGAGGCTGCTGTGACGCTGGATGCACTCGGAAACAACAGAGGGAGAGAGGGAAGTAGACGGTGGACGCTCACCGTGGTTGTAGAGGAGCAGAGAGGCGGCGATGACGAGCTGATGACGCCGGGGTGACGACGGTGGCCGCGGAGACGACGTGGACGGCGCCGTCGATGTGGTGCTTCCCCGGGCGCGCTCTGGTGCTCAACGCGTCGAGGGCGAGGTGGCGGTGCTATTCCAGGAGACGGTGGTTGCGGAGGTGGCCTGCAACGGCGACGAGATGGCCGGATTCAGAGAGTAGGCACGGTGGCCGGAGGAGAAGAAAAAGGATCGAGTCGTCGATCTGCTGCTCACCGTGGATCTTGCAGGTGTCCAAGGGTTAGAGGAGGTGACGGCGACGTGATTCCTGCTCGCGGTTGGCTAGGTAGGTGATCTCTGCGGCGGCGCCATGGATGGATTCAGGTGATCGCCGTGGGAAGGAGATACAGAGAGGGTGGAGGTCGACGATGGCGGCGGAATTGCGGCGCTGCGAGGAACCCTAGAGCGTTAGGGCACAGCTAGGGGCTAGGGCACGCGTTATATAGGCGCCACGGTGACGGGACGGCCGCCGGCGTCGCGTTCGGTGCCGCGGTGGCACCGGCCGATGCGCGCCGTACGGGAGGGAGATGAAGGAGGGCGCGCGCACGAATCTTAGCGCAACCGCGAAGCGGTAAGTGAGGAGTGCGGGCTGGGCTGCTGCGCGGGGTAGGCTAGATGGGCTGGGCTTAGGTTATCTGCTGCGCGCGCTAGCTGCTGCCCACTTTTATTCTTTTTCTGCTTTATATATTTTTTTTTTGTAGTTTGGTTTTTAGAGAAAACTGTTAAGGTTTTGGTCAACAAAAATCACAGAAAAATTTGGTTAAGCCTTTTAGATAATTAGAAACCACATTCCAACTTTAGTTTTCAAAAATTAAATTTTAAAATAGTGGTTTGTGTTTGAATTCAACATAGAAGGGTTTTTGAGTTTAATAAAAAAATCTTTAATAAAACATGAATAAAAATAGGGTTACCCCTAGGGCCTTAGAATGATTTAGAGGGAAGAAAATGTTTGGTGATTTTTATGGTTCCCAAAGATACTGATTTGAACTTGGTTTGGGAATTTAAAAAGGTGATTTGAGAATTATTGATTGAATTATTAGTTGGATTTAAAGCAACAATTTAATAAGTGAAAACAAGGAATAAAAAGGGTTGTTTTTATTTGTTATTTTGGTTCCAAAGGTTGTAACAGAGCAAGTATGAAACCATGTTTGAAAAAGGTTTGAATTTGAGTTGTGAAAACATGATAAAACAAAATGTAAACAAATGCAAACAATAAGTAAACATGATGACATGATGCATTGCTTGAAATAAAACAAAGAACAAGCATTCTAGGGGTATTTTCATACTTGGGATGTTACAAAACGCCCCCCCTTGAAGGAATCGCGCCCCGAGATTCCCTACTGAGAAATGAACAGGTCCGGATACTTCTTGCGAAGATCCTCTTCGGTCTCCCACGTTGCCTCTTTATCAGAATGATGCGACCATTGGACTTTCAAGAACTTGGTGCTCTTGTTGCGAGTCTTACGCTCGGTCTCATCGAGAATACGAATAGGGTGCTCCTCATAAGATAGATCATCTTGCAGCTCAATGGAATCATGATCAACTGCACGATCTGGATCTTTGAAACACTTCTTGAGTTGTGACACGTGGAACACATCGTGCACTTTGGATAGTTTTTCCGGAAGTTCAAGACGATAAGCATTCTCTGCACGTCTTGAGAGGATGTTGAAAGGGCCAATGTATCTTGGTGCAAGCTTTCCTTTCACACCAAAACGATGAGTGCCTCTGAGGGGAGTTACACGGAGATATGCCTTATCACCAGGTGCATAGACCATATCCCTGTGCTTGCTATCATAATAGCTCTTCTGACGAGACTGAGCAATCCTGAGATTGTCACGAATGATACGAACTTTCTCCTCGGCTTCCTTAACAATGTCAGGGCCTAGAAGTGAACGTTCACCAGCTCCAGACCAATTGATTGGACTCCTGCATCTGCGACCATACAGTGCCTCAAATGGTGCCATGCCTAGGCTTGCCTGGTAGCTGTTGTTGTAGGAGAATTCAGCATATGGAAGGCAATCCTCCCATTTCATGCCAAAGGAGAGACCACATGCTCTGAGCATATCCTCGAGAATCTGATTGACTCTTTCGACTTGCCCCTGAGACTGAGGGTGATAAGCTGTGCTGAACAGAAGTTTAGTGCCCAATGCTTCTTGAAAGCTTTTCCAGAAATGAGAAGTGAAGATACTTCCACGGTCTGAGCTTATTTCCAATGGAACACCATGAAGGGGAACAACCTTTGCTGTGTAGAGCTCTGCTAACTGGCTAGCTGAGATAGTTTCCTTTACAGCATAGAAGTGAGCAACCTTAGTGAGACGATCAATAACAACGAAGATTGCATCGTTGCCCTTTTTGGACTTTGGAAACCCAGTAACGAAGTCCATTTCAATCATGTCCCACTTCCACTCAGGAATTTTCAGAGGTTGGAGTAGACCTGCTGTCTTCTGATGGACTGCCTTAACACGTTGACAAACGTCGCATTCAGAAACGTATTGAGCAATTTCACGTTTCATGCCAGGCCACCAATACAGAGTCTTGAGATCCTGGTACATCTTTGTACTTCCAGGGTGAATGGATAGAGGAGTTTCATGAGCCTCCTTGAGAATGATATCCTTGAGACTTTGAATCTGAGGAACTGCAATGCGTCCTTCAAAGAACACAGTTCCCTTGTCATCAATTGAGAAAGACTTGAATTTATCATTGCCCTCCTTGATGTGATCCACAATCTTCTTGATTTCATTATCACGAAGTTGTTCAGAACGAATCTTGTCCTCGAGAGTTGGGCTGGCTGTCAAGCTAGCAAGGTATCCTTCAGGAACAAGACCAAGGTTCAGCTTCTGGAATTCTTCATGAAGTGGAGGTTGGCTTTCCATGATCATGAGATTATTGCAATAGGATTTGCGACTGAGAGCATCGGCCATAACATTAGCCTTGCCTGGAGTGTAAGAAATGGTGAGATCAAAGTCTTTAATCTTCTCAATCCATCTCCTTTGCCTGAGGTTCAGATCTGGCTGAGTGAAGATGTATTTCAGACTCTTATGATCGGAAAAGATTTCAGTTTTGTTACCCAACAAGTATTGTCTCCATTTCTTGAGGGCAAACACAACTGCTGCAAGTTCAAGATCATGAGTGGGATAGTTTTGCTCATGTGGGTTCAACTGACGTGAAGCATAAGCGACAACTTGACGTTCTTGCATAAGAACTGCTCCTAAGCCTTGGAGAGATGCATCACAGAATATCTGGAAAGGTTTGGTGGTGTCGGGGCCAACTAGAACAGGTGTGGAAGTGAGTTTAGTCTTCAGGAGGTTGAAACTCTCATCACATTGTGGAGTCCAAACGAACTTTTTGTCCTTCTTTGTGAGATCAGTGAGAGGTTTAGCAATCTTGGAAAAGTTTTGGACGAAACGACGACAATAGCTAGCCAAGCCAAGAAAACTTCTGACTTGCTTCACCGTCTTAGGGGGTTTCCAATCAACAATTGCCTTAACCTTTTCAGGATCAATGGCAATGCCTTTGGCAGAGATGATATGACCAAGATATGCAACTTCTGGAATCCAGAACTCACATTTGGAAAACTTGGCATATAGACGATGCTCGCGAAGTTTCATGAGAGTGAGACGAAGGTGTTCTCCATGCTCTTCCTCGGATTTTGAGTAGACTAGAATGTCATCAAGATATACCACAACGAACTTGTCGAGGTATTCATGGAAGACAGAATTCATGAGTCTTGAGAACGTTGCCGGTGCATTGGTGAGACCAAAGGACATGACGGTGTATTCATATAGACCGTACCTAGTGGTGAAAGCTGTCTTAGGAATATCTTCCTTTCTGATCTTTATCTGATGGTAACCCATCCTCAAGTCCAACTTTGAGAATATTGAGGCTCCAGCAAGTTGATCAAAAAGATCATCGATACGAGGAAGTGGATACTTGTTCTTGATGGTTTTCTCGTTGAGAGGACGATAGTCAACCACGAGTCTCTTAGTTTGATCCTTCTTGGCAACAAACAGAGTTGGGCAACCCCAAGCGGAGGAACTAGGCTGAATGAAACCTTTGTCCATATACATATCGATTTGCTCCTTCAACAATTTCAGTTCAGGGGGAGCTATCTTGTATGGATGCTTAGAGATTGGAGCAGTACCTGGCTCAAGCTCGATCACGAACTCAACTGCTCTGTCCGGAGGCATCCCTGGCAACTCTTCTGGAAAGACGTCAGGGAATTCACAAACCACCGGAAAATTTTCAATTGCCGGAAGGGGTTTGGCATCGAGGCTGAACAGCTGAACAGAAGTTGATCCATATGGAGAATAGACTATCTGGCCTGAAGTGTGGGAGAGAGTTATTGACTTTTGAGCACAGTCAATTTTAGCTTTGTGGGTCTTCAACCAATCCATACCCAGAATGACATCAATGTCAGAATTTCCCAGCAACATGAGTGAAGCAAGGAATACACGACCTCCAATTAGGATCTGATTGTCCATGCTTATCTTGGAAGTAATCATTTTATTTCCCGGAGAGTGCACATAGATTTGATTGTTTAGCGGAACCAGAGCTAAATTGTACGTTGTAGCAAAGATCTTTGACACAAACGAATGCGATGCTCCAGTATCAAACAACACTTTAGCTGGAATAGAGTTTACGGGTAATATACCGAGAACGACGTCAGCAGCCTCTTCGGCTTTGTCGGCCTTGATATGGTTCACCCTCGCGTTCCTCCCGACAGGCCTATTGTTGGAGTTGAAGGCTTTAGCCGGAGGAGCACGAACCATAGCCTGGTTGGTGTTGGGGCGAGGAGGTAGGGGTAGCTGCTTCTGAGTGCACTTATCAGCATAATGTCCAGTATCCTTGCACTTGTAGCAAGTGACGATACGAGAAGGACCTGGCCTTGGCTGCCCCATCGGGAACCTCTGACCCTGCATCTGAGATGGGTTGGGTGGGCGGGGACCAAAGCCTGGAGAAGCTTGGGCATTTGGAGCCCGAGTGACAGCACCATTTGGCACCCAGATGCGGCGCTTCTGCGGAGGGGTGGTCATGTTGGAGGAGGAACCACCCTCACGCGAGTGCTTGCGCGACTCTTCGAACGCCTTGCGCCCATTCTCCTCATTGAGCGCGGTGTTCACAAGCTCGACGAAGTCCTTGCACTTGATGTTTGTGAGAGCGTACTTCAGTTCCGGGTTAAAACCTCGGCGGAACCTTGCCATCTTCTTGGCTTCGGTGGACACTTCGTCACCAGCGTACCGAGCGAGACGATTGAACTCGTTCTGGTAGCCGAGAACGTCCAGCTTGCCCTGTCTGAGAGAGCAGAATTCCTCACGCATCTTTTCCATGAGACCATCCGGGATGTGGTGCTTCAGGAAGGCATCTCTGAAACATCCCCAGTTGATAGGAAAGCCAGCCCTCATGGCCTGGTAGTTCTCCCACCAAGTAGCTGCCTGACCCTTCAGTAGGTAGGTGGCGTACTTGACCTTATCCTCTTCAGCAACATGAGCTATCTCCAGAGCTCTTGCTACGTCACGGATCCAGTCATCAGCATCCAGGGGCTCACGTGTTGCCACGAAAGCTTTTGGGCCCAAGCTGAGGAAGTCCTTGATGGTGACCCTTGGAGCATTCTGGTTGTGCTGCTGGTTAGCCTGGATCTGGGCCATCTGTGTCACCACTTGGGTCATCTGAGCCAACAGCTCCCCCATTGGTGGTGGCGGTGGCGGGTTGTTCCTGGTTGGAGGCATCCTGAACAGAAATTCATTTTAGCACAACAACAGAAAAGGATAGACTTGGTAACCGAAAGATAGATTATTCCGACGCATGAATAGATAACCAACAGGTACATCATCACATGTTCAAATACATCAGAATATCCAACAGACCAATACATGGTTCGAAAACGAAAGGATAAACTAGACACAGCTAGTAATTGATACAACGGTACTCCCATGCTCATCACGCAGGACGGCGGTGAGTAGTACGACGAGAGATACGGTGAGGAGGAATCCCACGGAAGTAGGTATCACGACGATCCATGTAGATAGGAACTGCTCTGAGAGCAACTCTCGGTGTGGTGAAGTGGAAAGCGTCGTATCCCTGTGCTCCAAAGCGGGGAATCCCTGTGTAACCAGCTCCGAGGTCGAGAAGTGGGCCTCTGATCGGCTCGTAACCTCCAGCATCTGGCAACGGAAGACCAGCTGGCTGAACGACACGTGCGAAGCGCTCGTCTCCAACAAAGTCTGTGGTGTACGTCGCCAGACGAGTGAGAGCAAGGCGGAGCTGCTCCCTGACTGAGGCTAACTCCTGAGAAAGTGCGGAAGCAACGGCATCACTGTGACTAGCGAACTGGGCAGTGACCTGGAGCCTGGAGCTATCAGTCTCGTAGGTATCCATGTCGCGGTGGATAGTGAAGTGAGCTCCTGCTGCCGTGATGTAACCACGGGGGATGTGACGAAAACTGGACTTATCAAACCCCCAGTAGTCAGCACGGAGAACGGTGACACTCACGTACGCTGCCTGCTGCACTGCCATATCCACTGTGGACCCTACTGCCTCGTACTGGTGTGCAATGCTCCTGCCATCATCCGACAGAATGTAGACGATAGTCCGGTAGCAAGTCTGGTCACACTCTCGCTGGTGCTCGTAGACCTGGTACTCTGGTGCCCAATGGAACCCCAGAAAGGTAACCATGTCTCTCAGCAACTCCGGAAAACCGGCGGTGCTCTCACAGCGAGTCATGCGAACCACCTGCGGATAGTAGTCGAGACCCATCTGCAGATTATTTGGAAGGTTTTGATTAGACTCCGGTAGATGAAAAAGGATGTGGAAAACAACAACAAGGTTGAACGGACGAAAAGGATGTTGAAAGAACATGATATTGAAGCAACATCGGGAAAACGAGACCAAAAGTCCTGAGGTACTACAGATAACCCAAAACACGTGAAATCCTAACTTGAAAGTTTAGGTGAGAACAGAAAACAACGTTTCACTTCCTTACCAGAAAAGGGTGGGTGGGTGGGGAAAGAAGAAAAATGGCAGAATTCCTACTCTCACGTTTCATTTTCCCTATATAGCTACAAAATAGTTTCTAGACTCAACTGCGACCATTAAAAAGGGATCCTACAGGCAGACAGGCTCTGATACCATTTGTCGCACCCTGGGTTTCTAGAGGATACTCTCCGCACGAACTGGAAGTCAGGTGCTTGGATTATGGGGCATACATGCTCCCACGTCCCAGCTTCCTGGTAGGCCTGCGCTTATGCGCGACAACACAAGCCCTGCTTCCACCGTCGAAGTAAACTATCCGCTAGGAACCTAAAGGCACTACTGTCGACGTACTTCATAATCAAACACGCACGGTACGTCAACAGTTGGTACGAATGATAACACAGAATGTCTCTAAGACACAAAAGAATGAAATAAGGCAACTGGCCTTCACTAAGGCAGAAAATATCGAATACAGTCATCCAGAGGACACATGTCCCAACATATCATCTATTACAACAGCGGAAGCAATCAAAGGGGTCTGAGTACAGACAAATCCATGGCTTAAGAAGCCGGAGAAAATAAATGAAAGCGAAGCCCATCCACGTAGGTCTGGATCCTGCCCTGGTCCAGCTAACTACTCGTCTGCAGCGTCATCGAACTCCACAAAGTAGCCATCCTGGGAAGCATCGTAGTCGTAGTAGTACTCTGCGTAAACCACAGCCCCAACGGGGTCAGTACATCCAAGTACTGGCAAGCAAGACTCACAGTTCATCACGGAGTTACCCGTCAACACAAGCAGTGATGCTTGGGATCAACGGAAGAAAGGGGTTATATAAAGTTGCTGCTGGCTGCTCTAAACAACTACAGAATATAACTACAAGTTCCGGCTAACAGAAAAGATAAGATCGAGGATTGTAACCAACTGAAGATAACTTCAACCAAACCCATCCTGGATCTCGCCCCTTATCCAAAGAAGCAATCCGAGGATAACTCACACAGTTGTGATAAGGTGAATCAAGTTATTGTGTGAATAAGCTATTACTAGTCAGGTTATTAATCATTGGGTGAAACATGATTGATAGTTATGTTGAAGTTGTCCTGAGTACTTGTTAGCCAGTACTTTCACCAAGTAATCCATAACCGCGGAAAACACGGCTTCTCGAGAAGATTATCCCTGCAGGGTTGCACCAATTTGGCCGTACACTCAAGAATAACCCGCCAGATGGGAAGCTAACCCACCAAGCGGGGTACTCTACACAACCAACCATTCTCCGCATCAAGCCCAAAGAACCTTGGGCGCACGGCTAATCAAGCCCAGAAGAAAATGGACCATCATAGCACTCTAAGACCGTGTCCCCCTATATGCCGACTACGAAAATTCCACCCTGCGCTGGGCTCGCAAAAACATGCATGCGGCAAATGGAAAACACGAACTAAATGAGGCGATTTGGACGAGATGCGAATCAGGTCAAGTTGAGGGGGGCGCCCATACTCGCTTCCCAAATGCGGGTAGTGCGCTCATCATGGATCAGTAGACAAGACCCTTTTCCTATTAGGGTCGACACTAGCAGGCTCCAAAACCACTCATGGGCCTCCTGCCGGTGCCTTATCATCAAATTATTATTACCATTAGCAATTAACAGGATTGATTGATTAATAACGAGCCCCGGTACAAGATAATAAGATAGCAACAGTAGTAACCGACAACAGACTCGAGTAAAAGCAACCCTAAGCATGCTAGATAATAACAGGCTCAAGCAATGGCTGTAGGTATGGAGGTGGTGGCAATATCATGGCTCAAGGTATCATGTGATGGGTTCGGAGAACAAGCAACGATACATAGGGCTAGCAATAGTAGACAAAAAGATAGTATCGACAACAAGTGTGGAAAGGAACTCAATGATTCATGTGAGTGATAACTTGCCTGGCAGCTCAGCCTCGTACTGGGCTAGGTCCTGAGTAGTGGTGTCGTAAGGCTCGTCGGTACCAACGTCGTCGTCTAACCGAGAAGAAGCAAAACAACAACGAAGGAAGACGGGCAATCAATACATGGCATAGGTGCACAAGCATTGGATGATGCATGTCATGTTTAATAGATGCACCAAAATAACTTGCTTGACATGAAACACAAGTTTAAATGGGTTACATATGCAAAAGGGTGCATATGGAAGCCCATGCTTGGAGTTGGATTAACTGTTCTATCACTAAGCATTAGGTGTAGTTGAATTAGTATGAGGCATGCATGATGAGGAACAATAACATAACAAGTTAATTGCAATTGGAATGATAGTTAACAATTTAGAAAGGCATTTATCAAATTTGGAATTTTGTTACTTAAACATGGCACACAATTAAAAGTTGTTATCATCAATTTAAAGTGTGCAAAACAAATTACAAATTTTATATTTGAAAAGTTTATCAAATTTTAGTTGGATTACATGTTTCACAATTTGAAATTGGACTTAGGATTATTTAATTATGAATTAAACAATTTTAAACAATTTTTAATTGAATTAAACAAGATTTAAATAGTTTAGGCAATTTAAATTGTTCAAACCAGAAAACAAATTTTATATTTGAAAAGAACATTCAAAAAGGTGTGAAAAACATATTTTATTTGAATTATTTGAAAACAGTATGAATTAGTTATGAATTATTTCAAATTGCATTTGAATTATTTGAATTTGAATTTAGATTGCATTTTGAAATTTCAAAACAGAACACAAATTGCATATTTGGAAAGATTATGAAATTTAGAGCAAGTTTCATATAAAGTTTGTATTTGTTGGGTTTATAAAACAAAAGATATTGCATTTTAAAGTTTATTCCTTAATCTGCTATTTTAAATAATTAGAAAACAAAAACAGAAATTGTTTTAATCTTTTTATACGCACAGAGACACACACCCAGCCACTGCCAGGGGGGCCCGAGTGCTGCTGTGCCTACGTGGCCACATGAGTGACTGACAGGGGGCCCTCCCTGTCAGCACTCGGGAGAAAAAAGGTGGGATTTTGCGGGTGCTGGGGTTCGAACCCAGCACCTCTCCCTCGCTGTGCGCTGTCTGAACCACTGGGCTGGTTCGCGTTTGTTGTCAGTAAACAACACGCAGGGAGGATAAGCTTCAGAAACACGTTACACTGACGAAACTGAAGAACGCGCGCGTGCTCGCCTGACAGAACTCAACGGCGGCGATCAACGTCGATGTGCTCGTGCTGCGAGGCTGCTGTGACGC
Organism: Alopecurus myosuroides; assembly: GCA_028641055.1. NCBI lineage: Eukaryota > Viridiplantae > Streptophyta > Magnoliopsida > Poales > Poaceae > Alopecurus > Alopecurus myosuroides. The sequence goes on from CM054062.1 coordinate 40,680,144, forward strand.
TGGATGCACTCGGAAACAACAGAGGGAGAGAGGGAAGTAGACGGTGGACGCTCACCGTGGTTGTAGAGGAGCAGAGAGGCGGCGATGACGAGCTGATGACGCCGGGGTGACGACGGTGGCCGCGGAGACGACGTGGACGGCGCCGTCGATGTGGTGCTTCCCCGGGCGCGCTCTGGTGCTTAACGCGTCGAGGGCGAGGTGGCGGTGCTATTCCAGGAGACGGTGGTTGCGGAGGTGGCCTGCAACGGCGACGAGATGGCCGGATTCAGAGAGTAGGCACGGTGGCCGGAGGAGAAGAAAAAGGATCGAGTCGTCGATCTGCTGCTCACCGTGGATCTTGCAGGTGTCCAAGGGTTAGAGGAGGTGACGGCGACGTGATTCCTGCTCGCGGTTGGCTAGGTAGGTGATCTCTGCGGCGGCGCCATGGATGGATTCAGGTGATCGCCGTGGGAAGGAGATACAGAGAGGGTGGAGGTCGACGATGGCGGCGGAATTGCGGCGCTGCGAGGAACCCTAGAGCGTTAGGGCACAGCTAGGGGCTAGGGCACGCGTTATATAGGCGCCACGGTGACGGGACGGCCGCCGGCGTCGCGTTCGGTGCCGCGGTGGCACCGGCCGATGCGCGCCGTACGGGAGGGAGATGAAGGAGGGCGCGCGCACGAATCTTAGCGCAACCGCGAAGCGGTAAGTGAGGAGTGCGGGCTGGGCTGCTGCGCGGGGTAGGCTAGATGGGCTGGGCTTAGGTTATCTGCTGCGCGCGCTAGCTGCTGCCCACTTTTATTCTTTTTCTGCTTTATATATTTTTTTTTTGTAGTTTGGTTTTTAGAGAAAACTGTTAAGGTTTTGGTCAACAAAAATCACAGAAAAATTTGGTTAAGCCTTTTAGATAATTAGAAACCACATTCCAACTTTAGTTTTCAAAAATTAAATTTTAAAATAGTGGTTTGTGTTTGAATTCAACATAGAAGGGTTTTTGAGTTTAATAAAAAAATCTTTAATAAAACATGAATAAAAATAGGGTTACCCCTAGGGCCTTAGAATGATTTAGAGGGAAGAAAATGTTTGGTGATTTTTATGGTTCCCAAAGATACTGATTTGAACTTGGTTTGGGAATTTAAAAAGGTGATTTGAGAATTATTGATTGAATTATTAGTTGGATTTAAAGCAACAATTTAATAAGTGAAAACAAGGAATAAAAAGGGTTGTTTTTATTTGTTATTTTGGTTCCAAAGGTTGTAACAGAGCAAGTATGAAACCATGTTTGAAAAAGGTTTGAATTTGAGTTGTGAAAACATGATAAAACAAAATGTAAACAAATGCAAACAATAAGTAAACATGATGACATGATGCATTGCTTGAAATAAAACAAAGAACAAGCATTCTAGGGGTATTTTCATACTTGGGATGTTACAATGAAGCACTTGTGACTCGAAGGACCCTTGTTGTCATTTGGGTTGGAGAAGAGAGAGCTTAAGTTAGGAGGTACGACGCCCCTAGCCATGGCCGCCATACCTACTTGTTCGCCTTCACCGTCGCTCTCTTCACCACCGGATGTGTACTCAACTTCTTTTGCAATCAATGCCCTAGGAGGGCCTCTATTGATGAAGTTCTTGGACTTGGGGATGAAGGTGGATTTCTTGATGAGTCGTCCTCCATTCTCAATTCTACTCTTGAAGGGGCACTCAGCAACGAAGTGCTCGGAATATCCACAATTGAAGCAAGTTCTTGCTTTCTTCGTGCTTGAGGATTCCTTCCCTTTATTCTTGGTGGCATTGGATCTAAAGTCTCCTTTCTTCCACCACTTTTGTTGAGCAAGAGCCAAGCATTCTTCATGTGATGTCCTCATCTCTTTCTCGGAGACCTCATGAGTGGATCCACCATCATCACTTGAGTCATTATCTTCATGGGGAATGACCTTGGCCTTCAAGGCAAGAGACGCTTTCTTCATTCCGTTTACACGGGCCATGACATCATCGGAAGTTTGCTTCATGACCTTTAGAGTGATAAAGAGACCCAAAACATCATTGGGGGATAGGTCCAAGTAGTCGGCCCTTGCTTGTACATTCATCACCATGTTTTCATTGTATGGCATCAAGGTGAGTAGAAATTTCTCCTTGACCCAATTCTCCGTACAATCCGTGAATCCACAATCTCTCATATCATTTACAAGAGCCTTGATTCTTCTAAACATGTCTTCTATGTTCTCTCCATCACTCAAGTGAAAGTGTTCAACTTTTCTTTGAATGATTGACTTCTTGGACCTTTGGAGGTTGACATTTCCGTCAAACATATCAACAAGACCATCATAAGCTTTCTTTGCACTTGTGAAGGACCGGATGTGCTCAACTCCTTCCTTTTCCATTGCCCTCTCCAACATGTGCAAAGCATGAGCGTTGAGTTGCTCATCTATGATGTCACTTGAGCTTAGATTTGCGGGATCCTTTGGCTCATACCCTTTTTCAACAATTCTCCATATTTTCATTGAAGAGATGCACATGTAAGACTTCATGGAAGCTTTCCAATTAGTAAAATGATGCCGATCCACCAAAGGAGGTGGACCAAGATGAGTAACATGTGGATGTTGAACATTAGGAGCATTGCTATAAGCAAAGCCAAAAGAATTTCCACCACTACCATTTAACGGTGCACCATTTATAGGTGAAGATGTTGCGGTTCCTTCTTTAGTTGGCATGGGGTTTCCTTGTTCATCTAAGAAAATCTTTTCACTAGATTGTCTAGATGGAGATGTCAATTCTTTTATTAGTAGTCCCTCCATCTTTTTCTCGGAACTATCAATCATAGCTTGGATTATCTTTTGAATCCCATCCATGGTGACGGGATCATCGGCCATCCTTACCTCCTCTTTAGGTGGTAAAGCCTATATAAAGAGACGAGGCTCTGATACCAATTGAAGGATCGAGAGGTTAACTAGAGGGGGGGGGGTGAATAGGTTAACTACAAATTTTAACTTCTTTTTCAAGTTAACAAGTTAATGCTCAAATATAGTTTATCTAGATTATGCAACTAGGTGAACAATCCTATATGTTGAGCAAGTACAACTAGCACAAGGTAAGTATATGAATAAGCTAGTAGTAACTAGTAAAGGTAAGTTGAGGAATAACCAAACATAATGACGCGGAGATGTATCCCGAAGTTCACTTCCCAATGGAAGCTAATCTCCGTTGGAGCGGTGCGGTGCCACCAAAGTGGAACACCGAGTAGGCCTCAAATGCCACACCGTATCTCCTTCGAGTCCTTCCACCGATGTGGATAGGCTCGAATCACTATGTTGCCGTTGAGGTTGACAACTAGAACCTTTACAAGGATGAGGCACACTCCACAAGATTGGAGGGTCCTCACCAAATCCCAAGAGCCACCAAGACTCCGAGAAGCAAGATCCACGAGCACATAAGCACCGGGGATATCAACAAGGCTCCGAGCTCCGATGAACTAAGAGGAACACGATTCCTAGCTCCAATGAACTAAGAATGACAAGATCCCTAAGGGATAAGTGGGTGGATTTCTAATCGACTTGGTGGAGTTGTAGATCGGGGGTGTCTCCTTCAAATCCCAAAGTATCACGAGCTTTGGTTGGGGATTTGAGGAGTGCTTGTTCTTGAGCTTTGAGCTTGGTCAATCAATGGTGGTGAGAGAGAGAGAGTGAGTGGGATTTACAACTCCAAAAGGTAGGTGAAGACCCCCTTTTATACCGGGGCGAAATATGGTCGTTGGGGGGCATTCTTCACTTGGGAGCACCCCCCGGCCTAGGGGGCCGGCCAGGCCGGCCTGGAGCAGCCAGGGCCGGGTGCAAACCCACCCCGGCCTGGTGCCCGGCCTGGGGCCGGCGTGGAGCAGGGGGAGGCCGGAGTGGGGCGATGGGGGCCCGGCCTGGCAGCCCGGCCACGCCGGCGTGGGGGCGCAGGCGAGGCCGGCCAGGCACCCGAGCCGCCCGGCCTAGGGGCCGGCCTGGGGCCGGCGTGGGGCGGCAGGGCGAGGCCGGCCACCCACCCGAGCCTCCCGGCGTGGGGCGATGGGGAGGCCGACGGGCAGCCAGCACCCGGCCTAGTGCCCGGCCAGGCTGGCCAGGGAGGCCGGCCACCCCCTTTTTCCCTCTCTTCTTCTTCTTCTTCTTTCTTCCCCGTTTCTCCTTCTTTCTTCCATGTTTCTTTTCGTAGACTTTTCTCCCTTATTGCTGCAACTCGTATGAGGTTTACGGGGAGATATTTTCTGAGTACACTTAGAGAACACGTTAGTCCATCTATATGTTGTAATCAAACACTCAAAATAGGATTTAGGAACTATGTTCTTTCAATAATAACATGATATATTTTCTATTCATCTAAATAAGAATATTTTAACGTGTCTGTAAGAAGTTTAAGCTCAAAAACTGGATCTCTTTTAGATGATAGAGGCACCCTCAAAGATTCCACTGGAAAAATTGTGTTTGATAATAGGAGGTTGATCAAGGAAAATATCCTCCAATACATTTCTTTCGTGCATATACATGTCATTCTCATGGTCTTCCATAAATTGCTGCAAAGGATCATCAGGAGGTACAACAATAGAAGCAATTCTTTCAATAGCTAAATCTTCATTAGGCAATTCTTTATCATGACATTTTTAGGAAACTTACTAAAATTAAATTCATAATGATCACTACCAAATTTGACAGACACTTTCTCCTTCTTAAAATCAATAAAAACACAACAAGTATTAAGGAAAGGTCTGCCAAATATAATAGGACAAGATTTATTTTCAACTGAACCAAGTATTACAAAGTCAGTAGTGTATTTTACCTTGCCACAAAGAACTTTAACATCTCTAACAATACCCATTGGAGAAATATTTTTTCTATTAGCTAGAAAAATAGTAACATCAACATCTTCAATCTCACATGGAGTAATCTCATTCATCACTTCTTGATAGAGAGAAAAAGGAATGGCACTTGCACTTGGTCTTAAATCACAAAGTCCATAGTAATTGTGATCACCTATCTTAACAGAAATAACATATTTTCCAACAATAGATTTGGCATGCTTATTTGGTGACACAAGATTAGAAACTTCCTCACATAAATAAATATCACTATCATCAATGTTTTGAGTAACAAGGTCTTTAACCAAAGCCACTTGAGGTTCAACACTTATTTGTTCTTCATATTCATCACTTTTCCTATCACTCTTTCTCGTAGTACTCTTAGCAAAAGAATGTTCTCTTATTCTAACAGAAAAAGGTGGTTTCTCAAAGTGAACATCAGGTAAAATAGGATCAACAACGTTAGCAAGTATCTCACTATTAGAGAATTGCTTCTCTTTAGTATCATCCTTATAAGGTTCATGGTACTTATCACACTATTCCTTAGGAATACTAACATGAGAGGGAAACGTTTTGCAAAGATCAACAATCACTTGAGAATCAAGTCCATATTAAGCACTAATCTTATTAAAAAAATGCAGTTTCAACAAAAGACTGAATGCAATCATATTCATACTTTTATACCTGATTTTTTACCTTTATCCATCTCCCAATCTTCAGTATTACGCTGAATTTCATTCAATTAGGTCCCATTTATCATCAATCTTCTTATTCATGATGTAACCATTAGAAGAAGCATCAAGAAGATCCTTGTCATGACGTGAAAGCCTTGCATAAAAATTATTAATGATTATCTCCTTGGAGAGCTTATGATTGGGGAATTTAAGAATTAGTGTCTTCAATATCCTCCAAGATCGAGCAATACTTTCTCTGTCAGGAGGCAAAAAATTATAGATATAATTCATATCTTGATGTATTTCATGAAGAGGATAAAATTTGAAGTAAAAGAGAGACATAAGCTACTTCCAATCTAGCAAATGTGAATCATCCAATAGCCTGTACCATTCCCATGCTATATCCTTCAGTGGTATTGAAAATAATTTCATCATGATTAATTCTTTTGGTACACCTGCAATCCTAAATAGCTCATAAAATTCTTTAATATCAAGCAGGTGAATACTGGGATGGACAGTTCCCTCTAGCATAACGGTTATCCATAACACGATCAACAATTCCAATAGGTATTTCGAAAGGGACAATTTCGGTAGGTGAGAAACTTTTCTCCACCACACAAGTGGTCGAGGAGCCATTCCCAAACATCCAACCAATAGTGCGGATTCCACAATGAAGTAAAATAACAGACAGAAATAAAACAGCACTTACAGTAAAATGTTTCCTTACCAATTCCACTTACCAATAGAGCTACACTCCCCGGCAACGGCGCCAGAAAATAGTCTAGATGACCCATAAGTGTAGCGGATCGATCATAGATTTTTCGATAAATAAGAGTGTCGAACCCAACGAGCGGAAATGTTTAGTTTTTTTTGTAATGATAGAAAAAGCAATGAAAAGTAAATAACAATAAAAGTAAATAGTTGTTGCAAGTGTCCCAATCGTTTTAGCACAAAGGACAAGCCGGTGGTGTTTCTTATAATGATTAAAACGTTTTTGAGGACACACGGAAGGATTTGTCAAGTTATTTCATCATAGGCCGTTGATTAATTTTATCGTTTCGGTAAGTGTTATGTGGATAGACCTATGCTAGTATATCATCCCATCCAACAAAAATGCACACTTACGAAACACTACTTGCAAGCGTCCGCAACTACAAGATAGTAATTAAGAAATAAATCCAATCGTAGCAATAAACTCCTAATATCTAATACTTCTTTATGTAAAGTCTTGCGAACTGGGTTCAGGTTTGTATCACTCTAGCAACCCTCCATAAGCAATCCAACACACAATGCATTCATTTAGCCCCATAAAGGTGAAGTGATATGTAGTCGATGTTCACGTAACACCAATAGAGAAATAGCAACATAACTTCAATATAAAGTGGGGAAGGGGGGAGGGGTGGTCTCGGCGCGACTGCTCTCTTCGTTTGACTACGTCTCCGTCGACCATTTGTCTGTTTCATCTCGTGCGCCATGGCCAAACATAAAAAAGCTGTAGTGGAGACCTTCCTGATCAACACAGTGTGATATTTTTTTTCTCTATTTGCACTAGTATTTAGTCCACATTCTGATAGATATTTCCTGTCTGTGATAGATTTACTAGTGGCTCTATAATGATAATTTCACTAATTAAACTCATCCGAAAATAAAATTGCTTAATATCTCCAACATCGTGCTCGAGATTTCGGATAAGACCGCTCAAGCTGTGAGCGGAGAAACTGGGGCGCGTTTTAAAAAAAAACGAAATACAACACCAGCTGATTAGTGATACACCAAGCTTGCGCAAACCAGATTGCTCGCAAAGAAAGATATTATTTTAGTTTTAGACATCAACTTAGATGATCGTGTTTATATTTAAAGCGTGAAAGGAACTTTCTCCTGATCTGTGCCAGTAATATGCACCACAATCGTCAACGAAATGTTATTCCTTTTTTTTTTACACAATGAAGTGTCAGGCGATAGAATAAGTGTCCCTGTCAGCTAAATTCAGTAGAATGCATTGGTACCAAACTAGTAATAGTATATCCCATATGTCAAATCGTAAACTTCGCCACTTGGTCGCAGTGGATCACATCGAAATCAGGATGAAATATCTTGGTTTCACCCGGGGCACTTGTACGCGGTGGCTCGAACCCTGATAGCCTTAATGCTAATACAGTAAGAGAGACGCCAACCATCGCATCGCACCAGACAATACTTAGATTAGCAAAACCATGCCATCTAAGCCGGTATGAGAGAGACGGTTTCCCAAGTTAAACACCCGGTATTCTTGTGTCGTTTATCCATGAGAAGCCTTCGCGCGGAAAGAAGTATCGAGGCCCTAATTAGCATCTCCTGAATCAATATCTATATAATTTTCAAGATCACATATCTAAAACCACGTCCAAATACCAGAGCCGAGCTTGCTTGGTCAGTGAACTAACTCAAATCCGCCCTTCCTTAGATACAGCTCCCTCGGCTGTCAACGAATTTAAGCATTATCCATTTCTTCCACAAGCTTTACTCCTCAGATTACAAATCTGCGGCCGATGGCGGCGCCAGCGCCATTGCTCACAAGTCACGAGCACTGCACCAAGCCTTGAAACGAACGATGCCGTCAGCAGAGGACAACCCGGCACTCCCATGGCAGGCGCGCGGGGGAGTTCTCCTCGAGGACCTGCCGGGCAGCACGCTGGTGCTCGCGTCCTACCCGGTGCTTCTGCTCCTCGTCCTCCTCTCCGCGTTCGTCAAGTACGTGTGGATCGCGCTCGCGCTCTACTGCGCGGTCATGTTCGTGCTCTCCTGCACTGGCCGCTTCTTCGCCGGGCCGGAGGTGTTGCCGCAGGTCGAGTCCGCCGTCGAGCGGGGCGGCCTATCACAGGCTGCCATAGCGGCGGTCCCGTCGTTCGTTTACGGTGCCGCGTCTGCAGGCGGTGTCGGCGACGGCGAGGCCCAATGTGCGGTGTGCCTAGAGACTCTGCGAGGCGGAGAGACGGCGCGGCGGTTGCCGTTGTGCGCGCACGCGTTCCACGTGGGGTGCATCGACATGTGGTTTGACTCGCACGCGACGTGCCCCGTCTGCCGGTGCCACGTCGAGCCGCAAAAGGGCGGCAAGATGGCGTCGTTGCCGCCAGAGCCGTCGTTGCCCCCGGTGTAGTTGCTGCCTTGTTGCCTTGTGGCTGCGCACGGGCATGGCTGTTAAAGGAGAGTGGTTTTCCCACTATTACTTGGACCTCCACCGACTATCGTGTACGTCTATTTCACATCCGACGGTCGCTGCGATATTTTGCAAAAAGGTCCTTACACTTTAGAAAAAATGGAGAACGACCCCCCTATATATAGAACTAATTAGACCGGATACGCACTAAACCTACTCATTCCCCCCCACCCCCGGCCGCCCACCTCCCTCCACCTGCGCCCTCCCACCTCCACCTTCGACCCCAGGATCCCACGGGGAGGCAGCGCCGGCGACCGGCGGCCAGGCACGCACGGCGCGGCGCGGCGGCCATGGGCGCGGCCCGGCGGCCAGGCACGCACGGCTCGGCCTGGCCTTTCCTCCCACCTCACTGGAGAAACCAGATCTGTACGGTGACCGGCCGCCGGAAGGGAGGCCGCGTCGGAGGTGACCATGGCGGCGCCGGGGAGCTACGATATGGCGGCGTCGTGTCTCCATCACGACGACCATGGCATCGGCAAGCTCCGTTCGGTTTCTGGATCTTGATACTTTTTTTGAGATTTTTTTTTGAGATTTCTCTGCCAAGATCCGATCTTTTCCTTTAGATCTGGACAGCATAAGATCCGTTCGGGTGCAAGATTCTTATGCCATGTATTGTTTGTTCGTGTATAAATTTCCTGTGTACAAGATCCGTTCTGTGGATGTTCACATGCAGGAAAACATATATGTGGGCATGTACCAGATCCGACCTAGAACAAATCTTGTCTCTTTCTTTTCTGATGAATTCTACATGTGTATGCGTGTATGTGCTTAAACAAAAAAAATTCCATTTAATGCTGATGGAGAAATAAACTTGTGTATTTGCGTATGGAACAAATTCATGTCTTTTTTTTTCTCTCCTGGATCCAACATGATGTATGTGTTTGTGTGCTGAAACAACATCTATGGATGCAATCATTGCATAATTTTTTTGTCCCGCTCCAATTTTCAGTCGGTAGATGATCAAACAACTCCAGAAAAAAAAATCCGAAACTGGTCCCAATAGTATCTAAATTTTAGAGCTAAGAATATGCTCTTTGATTCTCAGATTACTCCGAATCTTTACTTCTAGATCTGAAAAAAATGGTCGTATATTTTGCTTCTAGATACAGATTGGTTGAGGAAAGAATACTCAATGCAAAAAAAGTCAGAAAATGCTCAATGATTTTGGTTCTAGATACAGAAATGTTGTACGTGCCTACGATTTTGCTTCTAGATACAGATTGGTTGAGGAAATTACTCAATGGAAAAAAAGTCAGTAAAAAATCCTAATGCGAAATGCTTATTTTTTAATGCATAATCATAAAAATCTGTCTTTAGGCCTAATCTCCATTTTTAATGCCAGTGATGAAAAGTATCTTGATTATGTAGTGGACTGAAGTGTAGAAAACATGTGAAGTTGAGGGTGTGCGAAGCAAAAATTCAGCACGAATCTCCAAGAAATCGACGGTCGTGATAGCTAGTGGAGATCCAAGTAATAGTGGTGATGAATATTCGCTGTTAAAGATACTCAAGATTGTACTGTACATATTCAGATTCGTTGGTACCCTGCTAGTTTTTTTTTTGAGAAAAGTGTCGGTTGGTACCCTGCGGAATATCCTTGTCTGGCAGCGGAAACACTATATAGTGCCTAGTGCACTACCTAATAGGACACGCCCATGTAATTTCTTAGCTGGGCCGGCCCATTAAACGGATTTTATTCGTGAAAATAGAGGTGAAGTGCGGGGGAGGGCGTTCGAACCCGCGACCTCTACTACGCGTCCGCCGTGGCGAAGCCACTGGGCTACGCTTCCACTTGTGGATAGTATGCTTTTTTAGGTTTTTATAGTTTCGCTTTTTCCATTTTTTTCTTTTACCATTTCTATTTTTTATTTTCGTTTTTTTTTTCTTTTCTGTTTTCTTTTCCTTTCTATTCGAATTTTTTTCGTTTTGAAATATGTTCAAACAAAAATTTGAATTTAGACAAATTTCGAATGTAAACAAATTTCGAATTTGAACAACTTTCGAATGTGAACAAATTTCGAATTTGAACAAATTTTCAATTTGAACAAATTTCGAATTTGAACAAATTTCGTATTTGAACAATTTTCAAGAAAAGGGAATGAAAAAGGTAAATGGGCCGGCCCATAACGCGTAGGACATGAGTGATCCCTAATACGTAGTGCTATAAGCACTACATAGGGGAACCCTCTGGCAGAGCAGTTTTTAGGGGATTTATCGTGTATTAGTCCAGGCCCAAACCGAAACAACAGAAAACACTCTTGGTATTGGGTGGGCTCAATCTCTGCAATCCCCAGAATACGGTAAGGCTTCACTCTCGGAGTGATTGCATGTGTGACAAGTGTATAGTTTTGGTGAGTTTTTCCTTTGCCACGCACGGACGAGAGGTGGGATGTGAATGCATTTATTTCATGATTCCTTTTTTTTAATGAAATATCTACTGAACCGTATTTCGAAATTACGAACTGTTTTCATATTTAAGATACTCGCGTTGAGATCTTCAAAACTAAATCCCATGTTGATAGGTTTCGAGAATTTTTTTTGGTACACTCGGAATCAACACGGATGTACGCTCAGTTACACATAGATGTATGCCCAGGTGCAGTTTCACTCCTCAAGTACATGTGCTGACGTACACACACGTGCACCACATGTGTACGTTCAGACGGTTGTACACCCAGTTGCAGGCGGTTGTACACCCAGTGGAGGACCAACGTACACCCAGACGGTTGTACACCCAGTCAAGGGCCGGCATACACCCAGACGGATGTGTACACCCAGGCGGATGTACACCCGGTTACACCGTGCGTATAATTTCTCGAACAGTTTTTGTATACTTTCAGTAGCATTTTCTTTATACTTTCACATATAAAATGTACACTTTCTATAACAACGTTTGTATACTTTTAGTAGCAATGTTTTTATACTTTCACATACCATATGTATACTTTTAGAAACAACGTTTGTATATTTTTGGTAACTACCTTTTTATACTTTTAAGATACAACACGTGTATACTTTTTAGATGAAACACCGTAAATTTTTTGTTCGAGGCGAAGCCGAGTGGTAGTATGAGGCAACGCCGAGTCGTAGCACGCACTACGACCAATACACGCAACGACGTATGAACCCCTTCAAGATCTTTATAAATGGTTATCGAGACGAACCCGAGCCGTAATAAAATATCGAGACGAAGCCGAGCATCGTGCTACTGGATATACATGGTGTATACATACTTGTGTGCTACCGAAAGTATAAAGTATAGACAACAGGGTGTACAAAGTCCGAAAAAAAAGTTTCTCAAAATCTATCAAGATGGGATCTAGTTTTGAAAATCTCGACGCGAGGAGTTTAAATATGAAAACGGTTCATAATTTCGAATTACGGTTCTGAAGATATTTCGTTTTGGAAAAATGGATCTAAAAACAAATGCGTGTTCTCCCTCCGTCCGATCCTCGCCTACGAGCTCGCCACGTGTCGCCCTCGCGTCGCGCTCGCGTGCGCTCCTTTTTCTCTTCCGTTAGCTTCTGAGAGGAAAGGCTTTCCCTAATCGCACCCCCAGAATATACGTCGAGTCAAGGTGGAATTGCGACACTCCGCTGCCTTGCGTTTTCTCCGTCAAGCACTCTCGGCGGGACGCATGTGTGCGTGGTTACGTGTGCTGACCGACTGCCTTTCAGACTTTCTCTCTCTTCTCTGGCTGGTGCTTACCAAGGATTCCAAACATGTGCATGTGAGACTTGATCGCTAGCGCGCACGCAGACTACGCTATGCACTTGAAATACAACCGAATATTACATGTTTGCCACACACCCATACTTTTTATTGATGGAAAGGAGTGACGTGGGGATGAACCTTGGATCTGTCGGGTGAGGCTACCAAGTCCAAGACCCAGAACCAAGGCCCATGGAAAGTCGTTGTCCCGATATTCCAGAAGGCCCAGTACATGCCCACCCGCAAGACTTGCAGGTCAAGAAGAGAAACTCCTACCGACCTAGAAGTAGGGTTTATAACCCCCCCGGACACAGTTTGAGACTTGGCCATCTATAAAAGGCTAGGAGAACCACCGAGGGGGGATCCAATCTACTTTTCACCACCATAGACGTAAGCTCGAGACCAATCTCTCGGCTTGCGCACCCAGCTTGTAATCGATCTACTGATAATACAGATCTCAAGAGCAGGAGTAAGGGTTTTACCTCTACGAGGGCCCCAAACCTGGGTAAAATTGTTCCCCCTGTTAGCCGATGATTGTCGCCAGCGCCTATTCGTTCTATTAATCGAAACCCTACCGGATCATCCGAGGGATTTATTGATATGAGTAATCGACAATTGGCGCCGTCGGTGGGAACGGGGGGCGCTGGATCCACGGCGTCTTCGGCCTCATCTTCGCCAAACTTGAACTGGAGCCCTGGATCATTGAATCCATCGGAGCCGATCCGCTTCGGGTCGGTCATCTACGCGCCTCACTCGCCGGAATCACGCCCGGTATTCAGCGAACTCGAGAAGAGCGTCAGCCTGACGTTCGGTAGCTTCCACTTCCGCGTCAGCAAGGCGGGAATCCTGCACCTCCCCGACCAGATCGGGACCGGTGAGTCGGACTCCGAATCCGTCTCCAGCCCGGCGACCCTCGAGTTGCCATCTGATGACGCTAGTCGCGACCTAGCACGCAGTAGCGGCTCCATCCGCCACAACATGCGCAATTTCCACACCATCGCGACTGAAGAACCCTCCATATTCGGTGAAAATCGTCGACCCATGCCTAGAACTCACGAGCCATATCTTGCCCAAGTCTGCATGGCAGGATCAACTGAACAACCCAAAGAAACGGAGGCGAGTCGAAAGGAGCGAGAGCGCATCAAAGTCTCGTGATTCGCTTGGCTCAAAGCAAAGGCGGCAATACAATCTGGCCAGCCGATAGAAGATGGAGCTTCTCGACATGATCTAACCGGGTGTCACTACCGCTTGGTGCAAACAGGTCGACTGATCGCAGAAGCCCGCAAGGATCTGGACATACGGAAGGAAGCGGTCGAAGCTTCAAGTGCGCGCCGCGCAGCGCTCTCAAGGATCCAATCGACGGGTAGCCAACCCCCGAAGAAAAAATAAGTCTTGACAACTGCTCGCCTAGACCATGAGACCCTCAGCGGGATCAGCAAATCCCTCGAGACGTCCCTCATGCACGTCGACCAGGAGGGCAACGTGCACCCGACAACCCCCGCCGCGGCTCTCCTGGAAGCCGCCAAATACTTACAGGCAAACAAGCCGCCCGAAAATGACCCCCGCGCGGAACAACATCAACAAGTTCAGAGAGGGCTAGGCATGGCAGCCGCTAGGATCGCCGCCCAGAACCGTAGGCACGCGACAACTCCAGAAACTGACAAAACTCCTCGGGTGGATAAAACACCTCACAGACGCGAGAGTACGTCGCCTAAAAGGGGAGATAAGGGATCGCCTCGCTGTTCCAGAGGAAAAGAAGCCAGGCGCCGTGGCGACAGCCCACACAACGATGACGACAGTCCACGAAACCGCGATAGCAGTCCGCGGAACCGCTCGCGACATCGCAGCTGGGAGCCACGACAAGAGGATGATCGCGATCGGACTCAATATGACGCGCGCGGACACATCACGCAGAACAAGGTCGACAGAGCCCGAGCTCGCAGGAATCGCACCCGATTGCCATCAACCTCCTCCGACGAGGAAGTCTGCGGCACGATATGTGTCAGTTGCAGCATCCGCGAGGTGCCAATGCCCAAAAGATTTAAACTCTCGATGGAGGTCCCAAAGTACGACGGCTCGATAGAACCCAAGTCATGGCTCTTAGACTAACTTACCGCGGTGAAGTGCCAGCGCGGGAACAAGACAACAGCCATGCAATACCTAAACTTGCACCTCTTAGGCACCGCCCGTAGTTGGCTCGAAGGAAGACCGCACACATGTTACAGATCCTGGGACGATCTCACCCGCGACTTTCAGAAAAACTTCCAAGGGACGTACAAACGACCAACAACTATCGAAGAGCTGCGAGCATGCAGGCAGAAAAGCGGCGAGTCCACCCGAAGGTATATCCAGAGATGGACCACACTCAAGAACAGCACGGAAAACATGTCGAAAGAAGTCGCGGTCGAGGCCTTCACCAAAGTCGCTCGGCGCACCGCCTTCCGAGAAGAACTGGGACGATCTGCGCCAAAGATGATCGGGGAGTTAATGGCGATTGCGGACAGATGGGCTAACGGCGAGGAGTCCTTGCGCAACGAAAAAGCTACCTCACCTGCGTCTGAAGAGGACCGCAAAGGCGATCGCCGGAGAAGGAAGAGAAAACACTACGACCAGGATGACCAATCGGAACTGGTGGCGGCGGAGTTCACGAGAAATTGCGACTGGAACCCAAAGCCAGACGACAAAACTCCGGAGGAAGACCTTGATGGATACTGCTCACGACATCTATTCACAGATAAGCGCACGGGAAAAACAAGGCCACCCACCTCCTCAAGGACTACCAAAAGTTCCAGGACATCCACGGGGCATAAACGAAGAAGTACAGGGCCGCCATTAACAAGGATACCCTCAATTGCCAGGAGGATACCAGCCACCACCCCTGCCTCCACCCGCAGTACACCAGGGTGTAGTGCTGGCCGTGCTCCCAACGCCATCCGCCGCGAACCAAGGAGTTAACGGATACCCAAATCCACAAGGGCTCCTCGGAATGATACAAAAAAGTTTGCCCGTCCCGCAGAGTCCAGAAGACGTACATACGCCAAGTCAACATCAGGCCCCACCGTCCAAGACTGAGTACCTGAAGATGTCAGAGCGGCCGATAACTTTCTCTCGAGAGGACCACCCTCCACGAGTATATCGACCAGGGCACGCCGCGCTTGTCATTCAGGCGCAAATAGGCAACTACGATCTTGCTCGGGTGTTCATGGACGGTGGCAGCGAAATCAACATCATATACGCGGACACACTCCGCAAGATGAACAAGAACCTGGACGGACTCGTAGAATCGGAAACATCCTTCCACGGGATAGTACCATGGAAAGTCGTTCGGCCACTCAACCTGGAAGTGATACTGGGAGACCCGAAGAATTACAGGAGAGAATTTCTCGACTTTGAGGTGGTTGACTGGCCATCACAGTACCATGTCATTCTCAGCCGAACAACGTTCGCGAGATTCATGGCAGTACCCCACTATGCCTACCTGAAGCTCAAAGTTGCAGGAGAATACGGCACGATCACCATAAGCGGCAACTTCCAGAAGTCAGAAAAATGCAATAGTGAGTTCAACGAAATCACAAAATCTTTCGGGATGCAAGAGGAGCTAGCAAAAACCACGGGCCACTCCGTGATGCCACTCACCAAAAAGAACGCCCCGGAACTCGAGTTCAGCCCAAACAGCGACACTCGAAAACATCAAGTGCACGAAGACGGCGATGGTGTCCACCACCTTATCACCCGCATAGGAAAGACTCCTCCGTGATTATTGGGACATTTTTGTCTGGCAGCCCTCAGATATGCCAGGAATACCCTGGGAGTTCGCCGAGCACTCACTTGAAGTGTTTAAAGACGCAAATCCAGTCAAGCAAACCACCCGACGTTTTTCCGAGCCAAAACAGAAAGCACTCGGATAAGAGGTGAACAGATTGTTAGCCGCCAAGTTCATCAAGGAAATCAAGATTTCCACCTGGTTAGCAAACCCGGTGTTAGTCCCGAAAAAAAATACTGAAATCCTTCGCGTGTGCATCGACTACACATCGTTGAACAAACACTGCCCCAAGGATAACTTGCCATTACCACGAATCGACCAAATCGTGGATTCTACAGCAGGCTGTCAGCGCCTCTACTTCCTGGACGCCTACTCGGGCTATAATCAAATCAGGATGAAGCAAGAGGACGAGGAGAAGACAACATTCAGCACGCCACACAGCGTATACTGCTACACGACAATGCCCTTCGGTCTAAAAAACGCAGGCGCAATATTTCAGTGCTGCATGCAAAAATGCCTCGCGAAGCTTATTGTCAAGAACTACAAGTTTACGTTGACGACATTGTCATCAAGACTCGAGTGGAGGACACACTCCTTGAGGATATTAGGGAGACATTCGACGCCCTCAACATGTACAGAATCAAACTCAACCCGACAAAATGCATATTCGGAGTATCCGCGGGACGACTCCTCGGCTATCTGGTCTCCGCCCAAGGAATTGAGGCCAACCCGGAGAAATTACAGGCAATTCTGACGGCGGAGGAACCAACGAATCTTCGCGGCATGCAGCAGCTCACAGGGCGACTGGCCGCAATAAGCAGGTTCATCGCCAGATTAGGAGAGCAAGCACTCCCTTTCTATAAGCTGCTGAAGAAAAAACAGATAAGTTCGAGTGGACGCCAGAAGCAAAAAAAGTCGTTCATTTACCTGAAAAGAGTGCTGCGGAGCAAACCATATTGGCAATGCTGCAGGAAAGGGAACCACTCTACCTTTACCTAGCCGCAACAAACCAAGTCGTCAGCTCGGTGATTGTCGTCAAGCGGCCAGAGGACGGAAAAGCATACGACGTTTGATGCACTTTGTTGGGAACCCCAAGAGAAGGGTGTGATAAGCATAGAGGTAGGAGTTTTCCCCTTAGTTAAGAACCAGGGTTATCAATCCAGTAGGAGAAAGAGAATCTTCGGAAGGTTGATGCCACTGACGGTGGTGATGGCGCTTCACCGGTGTCATCAATAACGTGGAACCTGCACACAACACAACCAAAATACTTTGCCCCAACGGTACAGTGAGGTTGTCAATCTCATCTGTCTTGCTGAAAAACAAAGATTAGACATATAGTGTGGAAAAACAGTGTATGATTGCAGAAAGTAAGAGAGCAAGAAATTGTTGTGGTTTGTTTAACAGTGTGGAAAAATGGACCGGGGTTCATAGTTTCACTAGTCGTGTCTCTCCATAAAAGATAGCATGCTGGGTTAACAAATTACAGTTGGGCAATTGACAAATAGAGCTTGCACCATAGTGCACAATATGACATGAAGATTACTATGCTATTTAGTGCGGGCATTACAACAAGATACATAGACCGACATCCATCTGCATCTATGACTAATAATCCACCCTCAGGTTATCATCCGAACCCCTCAGGTATTAAGTTGTAAGCAACAGATAATTGCATTAAACAAAGTGTGCAATGTAAGCAATGATTATGCACGCGGGCACTCTCACCGCTATTTTCTCCCTAATGGCAACATCACATCCTCCCCTTTCACGTTTACGTCACTCGAGCAAGGCAACAAGGAGGCATGAACCCACTATCGAGCATAAATACTCCCTCTTGGAGTCACTAGCAACTTCTTGGCCAGAATAACCACTAGCAACGGAGAGCATGCAAGATCACAAATAACATATGCAAATAAAGACTATAATGAACTTGGCATAAGGTAAATATTCATGGGATCCCAGCAAACACAGCATAGAGAATTACATAAGATCAATCTCGATCATGATAGGCAGCTCACGAGATCTAAACATGGAGGCATATGAGGAGAAGAAAACCATCTAGCTACGGCTACGAACCCGTAGTCCAAGGATGAACTACTCACGCATCACTCCGGAGGCAGGCATGGTGATGTAGAAGCCTTCGGTGATGATCTCCTCTCCGGCAGGGTGCCGGAAAAAGCTTCAGAACCCCCTGGTCTGGGGTTGGCGGTGAAGGCGGCTGCTGCGGAACTTTTTCGGGGATTTTGATCCGGTGCCTAGGGTTTTCCATCCGGTGGGCTTAAATAGGCGAGAGGGCAAAGGCGGTGGAGGCCGAGGGGCCCACACCCATAGAGGGCGCGGCCAGGGGGGCCGCGCCACCCTATGGTGTGGCCCCCTTGCTGCCCCTCTTCGACTCCTCTTCGGTCTTCTGGATGCTTCCGGGGAAAATAGGACTTCCGGGCTTCGAATTTTCCAATTCCAAGAATATTTTCAGAACAAATTTTCTGAAACTAAAAAACAGCAGAAAACAGGGAACTAGCTCTGTGGTATCTTGTTTAATAGGTTAGTCCGGAAAATCGATAAAAATGACATAAAGAAGGGAGAAAACATGTAGCAATTGGCATAATATCATCATGGAGCATCAGAAATTAGGGATACGTTTATGACGTATCAAGCATCCCCAAGCTTAGTTCCTACTCGTACTCGAGTAGGTAAACGATAAAACAATAATTTCTGAGGTGACATGCTACTAACATAAACTTGATCAATCTAATGTAAAAGCATATGCATGCTGACATCATAAAACTTTAAACACATGCATGATAAATAAAACTTTAATAATAAAGCATAGCAATTACTTTGAATCATGAAAAGTAACTCAAATAAAGGATCATGAATAATAATGCAAATAAAGGTAAACGTTTGTTTTAGGTATAGAGAAAGCATGGCAAAATGATATTTCGATTGTCCTTAAGAGTGGGGCAAAACATAAATGTCAGGACACCTTCAAAGTTCAATAGGAAGACTAGAAAAAATAATTTAAGAACAAATGATATAACATCATGAAGTAATTATTGATGCTTATGGGACAAATGCAAATAGAACTCAGAATGGACGCAGGGATCACTCATGTACTAGAGCTTTTATTTTATTAAACAGTGGTATTAAAAGTTTGACATTTATGGAGGAATTTCTATATTTTGGGAGATGTATGCTAATGTCAACGAATGGTAAATAGAAAATACAGTACGTCACAAGTCAACTGGATTCACAAGAGCGGCTCCCATGGTGAAGGACGCAACTGGTGTAGAACGTCATCCCTCTTTCTCTTTTGTTTACACAATTATGTTTTGACTGATAAATCAGGGGCAAAAATAGTGAAGAGAATTTGTTTATATTAATTTGGGGCTGGGCACCCCGCTGCCAACTCTTCTATCATTTGCATAAGCGGATGAAGCCACTAGTCGAGGGTGTGAAATCCAATCAACAAGTGAGATAAGGATTCTCTATTTACGTCCTCATGAGTAAAAACAGGAACATAAAGCATGAGTAATTTTGAAAGTTTTAAAGGTAACGCATGAGAAATTTACTTGGAATGGAAGTTCAATACCACATGTAGGTAGGTATGGTGTGCACAATGGGAAAAACTTTGGTTTAAGGGAGTTTGGATGCACGAGTAGAGCTCATACTCGATACAGGTGGAGGCTAGCAAAAGATTGGGAGCGACAAATCAAGAGAGCATAAGAGCCATAATCATGCATAGCGGCATAAGTATCATTATTAAAACATAAGTAGTATGACAAGTTCAAAAACTAAGTGGTCATGGAGGCTATTCGTGACTGGTTTGTAGTCATAAACATGGTGTGAGCATGCGCCAAGTCAACAAATAAAACATTTGAAAGAGAATACCATAAATTGATGCTTTACTAGCTATGACAAGAACAACTCATGAATCTTTCTATACATATTAAACACTCTCAGCTATTTGAGGATAATCATGCTACTCAATAACCACAAGGCTTTAACACTAAAATAACATTTAGCATGGCATGAAAAATTTCTAGCCACAGTCTATACAAGCTTCTACTAGTATTGTTATAAATTCTACTTCAAGCAGCAGTTTTCTTTCTCAAAACAAGCATCATAAAAAACATGCTTTAACAAATATACTCTTTATGAAACAGCAAGAAAACATGAGAGTACTCAAATAATACTACTAAAACTAACAGCTCTAATAAGAGATGCATGCAAAACAGGAGCTGAAAAAATGTAGCAGTCAAACAGAGACTAAGAATACAACATATTCTCTTGAAAAAAGCGAAGCGTGTCACCCTCCAATAAAAGAATGCTGGTTTCCAACCAAGATTATTATAAAAGTAAAAACAAACTGAAAGCAAAAGCAAAAGCAAACTTAAAACAAAAATAAAATACGCTCCAAGTAAAGCACATAAGATGCGACCAAATAAAAATATAGTTTCACTACAAGTGACCTGATAATTTGTTGATGAAGAAGGGGATGCCTTGGGAATACCCAAGCTTCGATCCTTGAGTCTTATTGGAATTTGCTTGGATGTAACACCGGGGAATCCCCAATCTTAGGATTTTCACTCTTCTTGATCACTTCATATCATCCTCTTCTCTTGACCCTTGAAAACTTCCTTCACATCAAAATTCTCACAATCTTCATTAGCAACGTTAGTGCAATTGATATAATAAATCCACATGGTTCAGTTTTAACACAATTCTAACACTAAAAAACACATTATCTACTGTCACAACTTCTTTCAAAACTCTTTTTCTCAAAAGAATACCAAAAGAAAGAGATTAATATGCAAATGCGATAAATGACAGAAATCTGTCAAAACAGAACAGCAGGTAAAGATCGATTTTAAAAAAAATCTTCTGTTGCTGAAATCAAAAAGTGGTCTTCTAATAAAAGTTGCATATATAACTCAGGATTAAGCAAAAAAAAGATCAGGTAATTTTGTATTTTAGGTGATTTTTAACGGAATTAACAGTGGACAGCAGAAATCTGTTTCCTGCGCAGAAATCCGAAATATAGGCTCAACTTTCCATTAGAGGCTTTACTTGGCTCAACAAAAATCAAAATCAAAGATACAGAGGGGTTTATAAGGAAATATACAACACCCAGGTTCAAAGCACACCGAAGAAAACAAAGTATAACTGAATAAAATCAGAGAAATAAAACGGGTTGTCTCCCGGTAGCGCTTTTCTTTAAAGCCTTTCAGCTAGGCATAGAAAATCAACTCAAGTGTTTTCAAGTAAAGAAGAATAAACATAATATTTTGCTATAATAATAGATTCAAAGGGTAGCTTCATCTTCTTTCTAGGAAAGTTTTCTAGACCTTTCTTGAGGGGAAGTTGATATTTAATACTCCCCTCTTTCATATCAATGATAGCACCAACAGTTCTAAGAAAAGGTCTTCCCAAAACAATAGGACAAAAAGAATTGCATTCAATGTTCATAACAACAAAATCAACAGGGGAAAGGTTATTATTAACCATAATAAGAAAATCATCAATTCTACCAAGAGGTTTCTTCTTAGCATTATTAGCAAGATGAACATCCAAATAACAGTGTTCCAATGGTGGTAAATCAAGCATATCATAAAGCTTTTGAGGCATAACAGAGATAATAGCACCAAGATCACACAAAGCATTGCAATAAAAATCATTTACTTTTATCTTAATTATAGGCTCCCAACCATCATCTAATTTCCTAGGGATAGATGTATCAAGTTTCAACTTTTCTTCCCTAACTTTCATGAGAGCATTGGTAATATGTTTAGTAAAGGCCATATTCATGGCACTAGCATTGGGACTTCTAGCAAGCTTTTGTAGAAACATAATAACTTCAGAGATATTGCAATCATAAAAATCAATATTATTATCATCAAAAGTAATGGAACCATTATCTCCCACATCTCTAAAAATTTCAGCACTTTTATCAAGAGCAATTTCAGCAGTTTGAGGCAATTTAGCACGTTTCACCAAAGGAGTAGGGACTTTATTAACACCAACTACCTTACCATTGATAGTAGGAGGTTTACAAGCACTTGGAACTTCAGTTTTGCTAGTGGTTGTGATAGTGCAAACTTTAGCAATATTATTCTTTCTAGCCAATTCATCTTCTCTTTCCCATCTAGCATGTAATTTAGCCATCAATCTAACATTATTGTCCATTTGAAGTTCGATGGAATTCAAAGCTTTATTTTGTTTAACATCTTGTGGAAAAACCTTAAGTTTTAGAAAATCAACATCAGTAGCAAGGCTATCTACTTTAGAGGCAAGAACATCTATTTTACCAAGCTTTTCCTCAACAGATTTATTAAAAGCAGTTTGTGTGCTAATAAATTCTCTAAGCATGTTTTCAAGATCGGAGGTAGAGATTTTATTATTATTGTAGGAGTTTCCATAATAATTACCATAACCATTATTAGGAGGATAGGGCTTATAATTGTTTCCACCAAAATTATTTCTATAAGCATTATTGTTAAAATTATTATTTCTAATAAAGTTTACATCAACATGCTCTTCTTGAGCAATCAAAGACGCTAAAGGAACATTATTGGGATCAAATTGAAATTTATCATTAACAAGCATAGACATAATATCATCAAGCATTTCATTTAAAGAGGAGGTTTCCTCAACAGAATTTACCTTCTTACCTTGTGGAGCTCTCTCAGTGTGCCATTGTGAATAATTTATCATCATATCATCAAGAAGCTTTGTTGCATTGCCCAAAGTGATGGACATAAAGGTACCTCCAGCAGCTGAATCCAATAGGTTCCTTGAGGAGAAATTCAGTCCTGCATAGAAGGTTTGTATAATCATCCAAGTAGTTAGTCCATGTGTGGGACAATTCTTCACCATAGTTTTCATTATTTCCCAAGCTTTAGCAACATGTTCATTATCAAATTATTTAAAATTCATTATGTCACTTATCAGGGATATAATCTTAGCAGGAGGATAATATTTTCCAATGAAAGTATCTTTACACTTAGTCCATGAATCAATACTATTTCTAGGCAAAGATAGCAACCATTCTTTAGCTCTTCCTCTCAAAGAGAAAATAAATAATTTCAGTTTAATAATATCTCCATCCACATCTTTATATTTTTGCATCTCACATAGTTCAACAAAATTATTAAGGTGGGCAGCAGCATCATCAGTACTAATACCAGAAAATTGTTCTTTCATAACAAGATTTAATAAAGCAGGTTTAATCTCATAGAAAGCAGCAGTAGGAGCAGGTGGAGCAATATGTGTGCAAATAAAATCATTGTTGCTTGTGCTAGTGAAGTCACACAACTTAGTATTCTCAGAGGAACTCATTTTAGCAGAATAAAAGCAAGCAAGTAAATAACAGCTATGAAGTAAACTATTTTTTTGTGTTTTTGATATAGAGAAATAAAAACAAGACAATAAACAAAATAAAGAGGTTGATAGTGAGAGAATCCCCTTGCCAGAAGACTTCCTTCTCCCCAGCAACGGTGCCAGAAAAATCCTTGATGCACTTTGTTCGGAACCCCAAGAGGAGGGTGTGATGAGCACATCGGTAGGAGTTTTCCCCTTAGTTAAGAACCAGGGTTATCAATCCAGTAGGAGAAAGATAATCTTCGGAAGGTTGATGCCACTAACGGTGGTGCTGACGCTTCACCGGTGTCAGCAACAACTTGGAACCTCCACACAACACAACCAAAATACTTTGCCCCAATGGTACAGTGAGGTTGTCAATCTCAACGGTCTTGCTGAAAACAAACATTAGATGTATAGTGTGCAAAAATAGTGTATGCTTGTAGAAAGTAAGAGAGCAGGAAATTGTTGTGGTTTGTTTAATAGTGTGGAAAAATGGACCAGGGTTCATAGATTCACTAGTGGTGTCTCTCCAAAAAAGATAGCATGCTGGGTGAACAAATTGCAGCTGGGCAATTGACAAATAGAGGTTGCACCGTAGTGGACAATATGACATAGACTGACATCCATCTGCATCTATGACTAATAATCCACCCTCAGGTTATCATCCGAACCCCCTCAGGTATTAAGTTGCAAACAACAGATAATTGCATTAAACAAAGTGTGTAACGTAAGCAATGATTATGCAAGCGGGCCCTGTCACCGTTGTTTTCTCCCTAATGGCAACAACACATCCTCCCCCTTCACGTTTCTGTCACTCGAGCAAGGCAACAAGGAGGCATGAACCCACTATCGAGCATAAATACTCCCTCTTGGAGTCACTAGCACTACTTGGCCAGAATAACCACTAGCAACAGAGAGCATTCAAGATCACAAATAACATATGCAAATAAAGACTATAATCAACTTGGCATAAGGTCAGTATTCATCGGATCCCAGCAAACACAACACATAGAATTACATAAGATCAATCTAGATCAGGATAGGCAGCTCACGAGATCTAAACATGGAGGCATATGAGGAGAAGACAACCATCTAGCTATAGCTACGAACCCGTAGTCCAAGGATGAACTACTCACGCATCACTCCGGAGGCAGGCATGGTGATGTAGAAGCCTCCGGTGATGATCTCCTCTCCGACAGGGTGCCGGAAACAGCTTCAGAACCCCCCTGATCTGGGGTTGACGGTGACAGCGGCCGCGGAATTTTTTCGGGGATTTTGATCCGGTGCCTAGGGTTTCCCATTCGGGGGGCTTAAATAGGAGAAAGGGCAAAGGCGGTGGAGGCCGGGGGGCCCACACCCATAGCTAGCGCGGCCAGGGGGCCGCGCAACCGTATGGTGAGGCCCCCCTGCTGCCCCTCTTCGACTCCTCTTCGGTCTTCTGGATGCTTCCTGTGAAAATATGACTTTTGGGATTTGAAGTTTCCAATTCCGAGAATATTTCCAGAACAACTTTTCTGAAACTAAAAAGCAGCAGAAAATAGGTAACTGGCTCTGTGGCATCTTGTTTAATAGGTTAGTCCGGAAAATCGATAAAATGACATAAAGAAGGGAGAAAACATGTAGCAATTGGCATAATATCATCATGGAGCATCAGAAATTAGGGATACGTTTATGACGTATCAGCGTTCAGAGACCAATATACTACATCAGCGAGGTGCTTTCGCCATGCAAATAGCGATACCCCCACTGCCAGAAACTCGCGTATGGTGTGGTCATTATAGCCCGCAAACTCAAACACTACTTCCAGGAGCATACTGTCACGGTGCTAAACGATGCATCACTCGGTACTATCATGAACAATCTCATGGCATCCGGAAGAATCACAAAATGGAGCATCGAGCTAGGCGCCTGGGATATAATATACACATGACGCAACGCTGTAAAATCCCAGGTTGTCGTGGAGTTTCTGAGCAAGTGGACAGAACTGCAAACCCCAAAATACACGAGCAACTGGGTCATGTACTTCGACGGGTCAAAAAGAAACGAGCGAGCCGGAGCCGGAGTAATCCTCATATCACCAAGGGGCGACAAGCTACAGTACGTCCTGCGACTCGACTTCCCCCCTGACGGTCCAGCGTCCAACAACGATGCAGAATACGAGTCCCTCCTACACGGCATGAAGATGTCGATTGCCTGCGGAGCCACTCGATTGATGATATACGGGGATTCAAATCTTATCGTGCAGGAGGCGATGAAGGAGTGCGACGTTGTTGCAGATAACATGGTCGCCTATCGCGACATGTACAACCTACTCGAAGGAAGTTTCAAAGGGTGCGAGCTGAAGCACATCGCGCGATCAAGCAATGAGGAAGCGAACAAACTAGCAAACATAGGGTCAACAAACGTCCCTGTTCCACCAGGAATATACTTAGAGAGAATTAGCAAAGAAATCAGTCAAGGTAAAAAAGCAAGCATTGACACCCGCAACAACAGAAACGGTGGTCAACCAGCTAATCGCCCTCATAGAGCTCACACATAACATCTCAAGGCAAGTCTTTTTGGTCGAGCCAACCTGGACGCAGATATACCTCAACTACCTGACAAACAGGCATCTCCTAGCAAACGTTTGCGAAGCCTGACAGATAGTATGATGCAGCAAATCCTTTTGGGTGATCAAAGGAGAGCTATACAAGCAAAGCATATCAGGGGTACTCTAGAGGTGCATCGTACCCGAGGACGGCAAAGAACTACTCCGCGACATACACCAAGGTGACTACGGGCATCACGCAAGCTGGAGAACAATCTTGGGAAAAGCTTTTCGAGCAGGTTTTTACTGGCTCACGGCGGCCAAAGACGCCAAATATCTCGTCGAGAAGTGCAACGCCTGCCGAAGATTCGCGCCCAAACCACACGCACTGGCCACATAACTCCACATGATCCCCATCTCTTGGCCCTTCGCTCAATGGGGGCTCAACATGGTAGGACCACTGCGGAAATTAACACCCGGATGATAAACCCACTTGCTGGTCGCAGTCATAAATTCACCAAATGGATAGAGGCCATGTCATTCACGTCGCAACACGCCGAGTGCACCGTGAAATTCCTCGACTCCATCGTGCGCAGGTTCGGTGTCCCACACAACATCATCACGGACAACGAGACCAACTTCACAGCGAAAGAAACCAAGGACTTCTTCAAAGAAAAATGGGATAACTCTCAGTTTCGCCTCGGTAGCTCACCCGCAAACCAACGGCCAAGTCGAATGATCCAATGGATTAGTTTCGGCTGGCCTAAAGAAGCGGCTGCTCACTCGGCTACACCTAGCAGCTGGGCATTGGGCTGAAGAACTACCATCGGTGTTATGGAGGCTGCGAACGACACCAAATCGATCAACCAACTACACTCGATTATGCATGGTACACTCGTAGAAAATTGGCCTATAGTCCCGGTTCGCAAAGGACATTAATCCCGGCCGCTCAACCGGGACTAAATAGGCGCGACTAAAGGCCCCCCCTTTACTCGCCCCTCTTACGAACCGCGGCTAAAGGCCCGTCCACGTGGGCGGGTGGCGTGCGCCGGGGGAGGAGGACCTTTAGTCCCGGTTGGCCACACGAACCGGGACTACATGCTATTTCGTTATTTCTTTAATTCATATGGGTTTCTAATTATTTTTTACTCCAATTTTTCACTCCCTTTTTTTTCAGAATTTTTATTGTTTGCTTAGTGTCTAACTACAATTATCTCTAGTCAAATTTCTTACTCGTGGTCAAACTTCCCGCTCGGTCACCCATCCTCCCACTACTCTAGCGCTAGCACGCTTAACTTCTGAGTTCCATCCCGTCCCGCATCCAAGTGTTTCGCACGCATGTATGTGATACTAGTATCATATCAATCCTATTAACATGTTGGTCGATGCCACATTTCTTTATTGTCTGAATTTCAAATAAACCTTTTAATAAACAAAAGTAATGATGTAATTAATAATTTGGAATAAATAAATAAACATTAACTTTTTAATTTGTATTATTTCTAAAAAATATTCAGAAAAATAAAACTAATTCATTTTAAAATCTTAAAAATACAAATAATATATCAAAATATTCAGAAAAATAAAACTAATTCATTTTAAAATCTTAAAAATACAAATAATATATCAAAATATTCAGAAAAATAAAACTAATTCATTTTAAAATCTTAAAAATACAAATAATATATCAAAAAATTCAGAAAAATAAAACTAATTCATTTTCCCCTTTCCTAAATGCAAAATAAAATCTGATAAAATTAATGAACCAAACCATATGAAATCTAAACCATATAAAATTTGCAGATCCAAGTTTCGACTATTATTTTGGACAGAAGAAATGTTTTGGCAATGACTATCTGTGAGAATGATTTGAACGTAACTTTTAAAATACATAACCAAAATGGACAAACTAAAATGTTCTGGATAGATATTGAAAAGATCTATCCATAGCACTTAGCCTCACATCAAGGTCAACAACCAAATGAAAATACCATCCTTTTTAATAAAAGACCAGTAGGCTCTTCTATGATTTTTTAGAATGAGTTCAAAAATGAATTTTGAAGGAAATCCAACTGGATGAGTTTGGTATTGACTAGATCTATGTTTTCCTGGCTTAGATTAATTTTTGGACCTCTAGATTTATTTTTGATGAACAGATATAGAAACAGTAGTTTTTGGTGAACATATATAGAAACGGTAGTTTTTCTGTTTTGTTTTCTTGATGTGTTTTTGTTTGTTTTCTTGATGTGTTTTTGTTTGTTTGTTTTGAAATGTGTGTTTGACATAATATATAAATAATATAGCTAGAAATTAATATAGAAATTAATAGAAAGACATATATCCATTACATAATATATCCATTACATATATCGAAAGCAAGATGCGGTACACAAACAACATCTACTCGAGCTCCGAAGAGTAGATGCGGAACAACTCGAAGGCAACGTATGCATCTATTGCTGCATACTCGAGATTGATCCGGTCCAGTGGGTTCTTCCCCCAATACATGTGATTCCTCGAGGGGAAACGAGTCTTCATGGTTTTGTAGTCGGCGTGGATGAAGGCAGTTGCCATCAGAGCCATCCCGGTCTTGTGCCCGTACAGCTCATCGAAATGGATAAGGTCCTAAAGATCAATGTAGTGATCTTCGGGTATCTCAATACCCAAGCGCATCAACTTCTGCCGGTCTTGAGTGATGTCAACGCTACAGAAGTCGTACCCCTTGTTGATAAGAAAATCAACAAGTTCTGGAGATTGCTTTGAACTACTGCAACAACAAAAATAGAACACGTGTTAGATATGTTGCAACACGTGTATTCTTCCAATGCAACAAACAAATCGAAAATGCAACACTATCCTACAAGAGAGATTGTACGTGTGCGTTACCTTGCCCATTGGAAGACCAAAACGATCTCCTTGAAGGCAATCTGGATGACGGCAACATCCTTCTGATTCGTCGTATACTCTATCAAGCCTGAAGAACTTATGGTGTTCATCGGCTTCTTCATAGAGATTGCTCAAATGGTTAATACACTGGTAGAAAATAGGCCTACAGTCCCGGTTCGCCAGGACCATTAATCCCGTCCGGGCAACCGGACTAGCTATGCGTGACTAAATGCCCCCCCCCTATAGTCCCGCCACTTACGGACCGGGACTAAAAGCCCGTCCACGTGGGCGCTAGGGGTCCGTTGCGGCGGAGGACCTTTAGTCCCGGTTCTTGTGGTTAACCGGGACTGAAAACCTGCGCAGGTTTAGGGTTTTAGGCCCCCTAAACCTGTTTCCTTTTAAATTTGTTTTGTTTTAATTTCAGTACACATATACATGCATATATATATATATATGAAATATCAAACAAGGAGAATTCAATAGGAATATATAATATATATTCAATATCGGGTGACCATATATACAACCTCGAACAAGTTTCCATATTACACAATTAAGATGGACGAGCATACACAAATTCGCACAAGTTTCAAAGTACTTAGGGCTTATACATGCGGATAAAAGTCATCGTCGGTGGACGCATGGAACTCTCCTTTCTTCTGGATGACATGCCTAAGGAAAAATCCTGCTATTTCCTCTTGAATTGGTCGGAAGCGAGCTTCTGGAGTAAGCGCCCTCCGCAAGTTATTGAGACCCTTCCGCGTTTCCTCGTCCTTCTTCCTCTCAGATATTTCTTTCCGTATGTTCTCACAGACATAGTATCCACATAGACCGGTCCCCGGTGGCTGCTTATCCACACCTTTGACCACATTTTTAAATCGTAGCGCATCTTTGAATTCACCGACATGTTGAAGTGAGAGCCGTCTCCAAACTCTACAATGCGAATAAAATTAAATGAACAAGGGAGTTATTAGCTTAGAAAATGAACAAAAGAGACCGATCGATATAGAGCGCAAATGATTGAAAAATAATTACTTTTGCATCATTTTTCTCATGTTGACCCAAAGATCTGTATTTGAATTCATAGAGTCAATGATCAAAACTAAGGACTTGTGAAGATCAATTTTTAGCAGAATCCAGTGGTACCTGCGGACACATTAGATGCAGAGTCATGCATAATTTATCGATTGGACATACCATGCATGGAGTAAACAAAAGAGAATGGGAACATGAGAGAAACACTCACCCAAAATGGTAAGGAAATAGAATATATCTTTTGGATTCATGCTTTTTAAAAAAATTGTACAAGTCTTTCTCCACGTCTATGGGGTGACGTTCTAACATAGTTCCATTAATGATTTGTGGGTCAATGAACCCAACATCATGGATGAGTCTTACTTTGCATTCCCAAATCTTCAATCTGCATAATAGCGTACGGAACAATATAGTTAGGACAATATATATATATATATATATATATATATATAGTGTAGGCAATGAAGAACGAGATGAGGTAGAAATAAATCACTTACAGAACGTAGCAACTCAGGATAGATTTGTCGAGCTCACGCATATTGAACAGCTGGAACAATTCACTCAACTCAACTGTTACAGAGTACTTTTTGGTGTGATGCTCCTATGTATAATCCACATACACATATTCTTTGTCGGTAAATGCTATGAAATCTTTGTACCAACGTAGCAGACTTTGCATTAGTGGTGGTAGATCCTTTTCCTTCGCGGGCTCGACGAGAGGCCCTTTCTTCACATATTTTAATGCTACATCAGCCATTGGCATATCGTCCATGTCTAAAAAGGCACGAAGAGACATACCGGCCTCGGACGCATTTTGCATGGCAGTAGATACAGTCAATCCCATTGCTGTCACAGCATTTATGACCTCGGGGTCCTGTTCCGGAGCGGCTTTCACTATGAGGGGGGGATCGATTGTTTACTCTGCATCCCGAGCTGGGCAACTTGTTTCCCGCTTTGTATCATTTTTGCTTTTTTTTTTCTCCTCCTCCAATATTCCTGCTTGCTTACGAAGTTCAATATCATAGTCTTTAGGCAAATTCTTCACGGATTGGGACACTGTCGATAAAAAATCCGTAGCCCAATAGTCTACAATCGGAGGGAATACTTCCTTGGGCTCAGGCTCCTTTAGCGCCTTCAGTTTGCCCTTCCATTTGTCAACGTCAGCCTTCACGACCAATTTGGTTTCAGCATCACTAAGTTCCCAAGGCCTTGGGGGGGAGAGGCTTCAGTGATGGCTCCGGTACCCGTGTGGTCTTAGGTACATAAGGGTCCGGGTTAATAGACCAAGAGCGGGTTCCCTTGCTGGCCGCCTGCTTCTGTTTCTTCGCTGGAGGAGGAATGGGGGGCGACGTCTTCTTATCCTCCGGAGGAGGAATGGGGGGCGACGTACGCTTATCCTCCGGAGGAGGAATGGGGGGCGACGACGTCTGCTTTTCCTCCGGAGGAGGAATAGTGGGAGACGTCTGCTTTTCCTCTGGAGGAGGAATGGGGGGCGACGTCTGCTTAACCGCCGGAGGAGGAATCGTGGGCGACGGCTGCTTAACCGCCAGAGGAGGAAGATCGGGGGACGGCGTCGAATGGCGTGAAGGAGGCGTAGGTGAACCAGCACCAGCACCACCACCACCACCAGCACCTGCACCATCGTAGGGGGGTGGACTTGTTAGCCTTGGCGTCTCGCCTGGAAACACTATGTACTTCTTTTTCCATAGAATGAACTGGCGCTTGACATCTCCAAGTCTTCTCTCCCCTTCGGGTGTAGCTATGTCAATCTCCAGGTCCTCAAACGCTTGGACTATGTCTTCCACCGTGACACGAGCATAGCCATATGGAATGGGGTTGTTGTGATGGAGTGCTCCAGGTGTATAGGGTAAAGCACTGCCGGTAGCCACCTTCATGGAAATGTTCCCCACGGGATAATGCAGATCACATTCTTTCATCTCCTTTACGTCATCCACGGGGTAGTGAGGCTCCGGTGCACGACTCTCGATCATCGGTGCATTAGCACCTGCAGTCGGGGCCTCCGTGGAAGCCACGCTGCTTCTCCGCTGCTGGCTTCCGAGATCCGTTGCATGTTCTTGATGCGGCCCTGCAGCCGACGCTTTTTCTTTCTCAAGTATTCCCGCCACGACCTTCTTCAGGTCAGAAACTTCCATTGCAAGATTCGCCAGTTCATCTGCAGCCCGGTCCGTACCTCTCCTACGGCTTCTGTAACAGTACGGGTCACCCTCCTGGGAAAACCCTACTTTCCACGGCAATCTGCCTTTGCCTCGTATATGTCCTCCGTGTTCAGGATTTCCGAGGGCAACTGTCAGTTGGTCTCTCTCTCTGTTGAACGTGATCTTGCCCTGTTGAGCTTTGGTCATTGCGTCAACAAGGTCTTTTGTGGGAGCAAACTTTTTCTGCCGGTGAACACACTCCCCTGTCTCCGGGTCTAGCGATCCCCCATGCCCGTACCACCACATTTTGGCTCTTTCGTCCCATCCCTCTGTACCTAGACGGATTCCTCTTGCCCTTAGGCCGTCCTCCATTGCCTGCCACTTAGGCGCCGAAACGCGGTATCCTCCTGGCCCCATAACATGATGGTACTGTTTCTTTTCCGCATTAGCCTTATTTTTTGCCGACATTTCCTTGAAACGCTCCGATTTATGTTGCGTCACAAATTCTGTCCAATCATCTCTCAGTTTCTCATATTGTCCAGTGAAAATCGGAGTCTTGCCCTTGCTGACATATTCACGGAACAATTTTTTCTTGAAGTTCCGGAATGCTTCGGCCATCTTCTGAAGAGCGAACTCTTTGACTATCCTCCTCCTCTCACGTCCACCCGGAACGTCCTGACCGAATTCATCTTTTTTGTTGTATTCCGGAGGTAGAATGAAATGTGCAATAAGCTTTCTAAACATAATCTTTTTCGTTCTCTTGTCGACATAACTGAAACCAATACGTGCTTTCTTTGGCTCCTTCCATTCCTGGACGGTGATCGGGACGATGTCTCTAACAATGACTCCGCATTGGTTGATAAACTTTGTGGTGTGCTGTAGGGGCTTGCCGATTTCACTGACTGATTCGATGGTATATATTTCGGAATCTTTCATCGCCTTGGATTTGCCACGCTTTGTCATACTAGATCCGACCGAGGGATAAAATAAGAAAGAGAGTCGCGCGCGTTAGTCTTTGCAATTGGACCGAGGGCTAAAATAAGACCGAGGGCTAAAATATATACCTCGCCGGAGGTGGTTGTTCTTTGCAATTGGAGATCGTCGTTTGTCGACGGTTGACCTCCGTCATCAATGTCCATTCCTTCACCTCCTTGATCATCGACAATGTCTGTTCCTTCTTCACCTCCTTGATCATCGACAATGTCTGTTCCTCCTTCACCTTCTTGATCCTCAAGGTTCAGATAAGAAGAGATTACATCATCGACAATGTCTGTTCCTCCTCCGGCTATGATATGTAATATATAACCTTCAGCCACCTGTTCCGCCGTCAGGTCTCTATTGTCTGCCATATGTCACTCCTGCAGACATGCATGTAGTAAAAATTAATTAAGTATATAGGAGACTTAGCAAATATTGTCGTAGAAAGAGGGAAAACAGATTGGTAGGGTCGCCCAAATGACTTGGAGAACCCCATAGCTAGGTTGCATTTGCTTTTCTGGTCATTTTGGTATATTACACTTAATATTCTGAATTTATTGAATTAAAACTTACTTTCATTATTTTAATGAATTTAACTCAAATTCAAATATGGTCTCATTTTAGACTTTGTCAAACATGAATGATAATGATATAAACAGATAGCTTACATTTTTGTGAACATTTTGCATATTTTTCCATAATTTTTGGAATTATAAATTAAAAGTTATTTAATTTAGAAGATTTAATTATGTTCTGTAATTCCATATACAGTGGGCCCCACGTGTCATGATGACGTCATTAAAAAAAACTCGTCAACACGTGGCCAGGTGACGTCATGATGACGTCACCCCTGGCGTCACACGGTGGCCGACGGTGGCAGTTTAGGCTCTCGGGTCTCCGGCGATTCCGACGATTCCGGCCACGGGGGAGGGAACGGAGATGGGGAGGAGGCCACTGTGGTGCTCGCCACGGGGGAGGGGACGGAGATGGGGACGAGGCCACGGCCACTGTTGTCTCGCCGGCGGCGAATCTGGCCGCGGTAGCGAGCGCGAGGGCGGCGCGTTCTCAGTTCGTGGTCGCCGTTCGAGGGCGGCGCGTTCGCGCGTGATTCGTGGTCTCCGTTCGATGGCGTTGGATCTAGGGCGACGGCGACGGCCCGCGGGGAACCTACCGGAGAGACGGCGACGGGACGGGGGCGGAGCAGGGTGGAGGCGGTGGAGAGAAGGGCTCGACCACGGCGACGGCGACGGCGATGGAGACGGCGCGGTCCTCTGCGCGGGCGACGGCGACGGCGACGGCGACGGGGCAGAAGACGAGCAGGCGCCGGCGCGAGGGAAGACGAGGGTTTGTGACTTAGAAAATTTTGGGGCAGGAAGGCATCGCACATATATAGGTCCAGCCTTTAGTCCCGGTTCGTGACAGCAACCGGGACTAAAGGTCCCCTGGGGTACCCTCCGCGGGCCTTTAGTCCCGGTTGGTGTCACGAACCGGGACTAAAGGTGAAAATTTTCGCGGCGTTCTCGTTCCCGCGCAGAACGAGCCTTTAGTCCCGGTTCGTGACACCAACCGCGACTAAAGGTGGTTATTCGAATAGAAATAATAGATGCGTGCAACCTTAAAAATACAAATAATATATCAGAAAATTCAGAAAAATAAAACTAATTCTTTTTCCAATCTTAAAAATACAAATAATATATCAGAAAATTCAGAAAAATAGAACTAATTCTTTTTCCAATCTTAAAAATTCCCATAGATAAAAAAGGCAGTACATAATGGCAAGAGTGGATCTAAACCTAAACGGAGAGCATAGATGCATGCATGATCTGATATCTGCTGCTAGTCATACTCCTGCCTAGGCCTACATGAGAAAATTCAGAGCCCAGGACTGGGCCCGAGGGTAGCGCAGGCGGGGGATATCGTCGGCCCTGATGTAGTCCATGACGCTCTGTAGAGTCCGGCCGGACCACCATAGCCGACGACCGGCCTCGTGAAAGTTCCCAGGAGGCAGGCCGTCCTCCTCATACCTGGCGAGCGCCCTCTCACGCCGATTGATGAAGAAGGCATCCCAAGTATGTTGGTTATCGGGATGCCAGCTGGGATCTCTCCGCTGCTCCGGCGTGAGCTCGTGGTAGTAATGGTTCGTGATGTCCGCCCGACGTGCCACACCTTGAGGAAGAGGAGGGACCGGTACTCCTCCGGCGCTCAGCATCCAACCGGCGGGAACACTGTAGCCGGGCGGGCAGGGGTAGTTCGAGGCGGAAAGTGCCTCGGCCTGGATGAATGTTAGAGTGGGTACGGTAGAAGCCATGAGAGAGTGGTGAGTTTGTATGTGTTTATGCCAATGGTGTGGCAATGCACATATATATAGCGAGAAGAAAACATCCCTTTAGTCCCGGTTGGGGACACCAACCGGGACTAAATGGGTTAGGGTTTCGTTTGGACCAATCAGATAGAATCACACGGATCGTGTGTTTCTTTAAAGCGCTTGTGAGTCGTTGGATCCGGGGTGTGTTTCTTTTGAGCTGTTGTGAGCCGTTCGATCAGGGTACGGTGTGTTTCTTTCGAGTTGTTGTGAGCCGTTGGATGAGGTGGTTTCTTAACCGTTGGATCAAAACCCTAGCACAACACTTTGTGAGTCAGAGGACCCTATATATAGCCCACCTTCATACACCGGTCAGTTCATCGAGCAAATACAAAACATCCGGATTCGCCATCATACGTCCTACCGTGCATTTGGTATGCATATTGCACTGAGTAGCCACGGTAGGGCTGTATGATGGTGATACCGATTGTTTTGTTCTACACCCCCCCTTTAACACATCCATCCATGCTTGGGTCAGTGTTCACTTTGAGCTCGGGTAGTAATGTGCAACTATTTGCTTGGTTGTGTTAGGGTGGCGTGTGGCGCGGGAGTTGCGACGCGTGGCGCGGTAGTTGTGACGCGTGGCCAGTACGGCGCGGTATAAACTGTCGCGCCTCGAGCGCGTCTTCTCCTCTCCACGCACCGTCGCGCTTCCACCATGCCTCCGAGGAGGAACAGCACCACCGGCTTCCGCGGCGTCCGAGCACGGCAGAACGGAATGTTCAGCGCAGATATCCGCTGGGGGGACGACCGCATCCCCCTCGGCACCTTTGCGACGGCGGCGGAGGCAGCCCGCGCCTGGGACGCGGCGGCCTGGCGCCTCAACCGCCCGCGGTCGCTAATGAACTTCAACGACTGCCACACCGTCTGGGAAGCGGAGGCCAGGGCGCCGAAGCCGCAGATCATCACTGCCGCCGACCACCTCCACCTCCGCCACCGCGCGTTTCAGGGCCTAGTCGACGCCAGGGAAGACCGCGTCGTCCGCGAGTATTACCGGAACAACCCGGGGGAGGAGAGCGCCGACGAGGAGCTCTGGCAGACCCGCGCGGCTCAGCGGGCGGAGCGCCGCCTCGAACGCCACCTCGCGTTAGATGCCGCTCGGGAGGCGAGGACGAGGGCGCTGCAGGAGCTTCGCCGGGCCGACCGCGCCGGCGAAGTCTGGGCCTCCGACGATCCGAGGTGGGGGCCTATCTCGGACATACCATCATGCACCTCCGACGACGACGAGGAGGTCACGGACGAGTTCGGCGACGATGATGACCCGGAGGAGGTCACTGACGAGTTCCCCGACGACGACGGCGAGGAGTAGTGTTCGTCTGTTTTCTCTTTTTAATAAAACAATTTGCATTCCGGTGACACTGCGGCGCGCTAGCGCGTCTGTTTTCTGTTTTTAGTAAAAGTTTGGTACAATAAATTAATTAGAGATAATATAATTCAAAATGATCCATTAAACATGATCCATTCAACAAAGTTTGGTACAATAAATTATTACACATCAATTCTTCCCTTGTGTCCCCGCTTTCTTACGATTTGGACGTATCCATGGAGCATCCTCATCATTTAACTTAATGCTTGGGTCAGAGTTCACTTTGAAGGGCGGAATTTCACCAAGCATATTATAATCTTCTGACATGTCTGTCTTGTCCTCCACTCCCACGATGTTTCTTTTCCCTGAAAGAACAATGTGACGCTTTGGATCATCGCATGATGCACTGATCGTTTTCTTATCTTTCCGTTTCCTCGGTTTGCTACTCATGTCCTTCAAATAGAAAACCTGAGCGACATCTTTGGCTAGGACGAATGGTTCGTCAAGGTAACCAAGATTGTCGAAATCCACCATTGTCATTCCGTATTGCTCGTCCACCTTTACCCCACCTCCTGTTAGCTTGAACCATTTGCACCGGAACAAAGGGACCTTAAAATAGGGTCCATAGTCAAGTTCCCATATCTCCTCTATGTAACCATAATATGTGACCTTTTGCCCAATCTCGGTTGCTGCATCAAAGCGGACACCACTGTTTTGGTTGGTGCTCTTTTTATCTTGGGAGATCGTGTAAAATGTATTCCCATTAATCTCGTACCCTTGGAAAGTCGTGATAGTCGAAGATGGTGTCTTGGCCAACATGTACAGCTGATCTTCAACATCATTGTCATTCATTAAATGTTTTCGCAACCAACTGCCGAAAGTCTCCATGTGGGCCTTTCTAATCCATGATTCAGGCTTCCCCGGGTTGTTTGAGCGTAAAATATTCTTGTGTTGCTCGAAGTACGGAGCCACCAAGCTCGAATTTTGCAGAACTGTGTAGTGTGCTTCAGTCATAGAATGACCGTCCATACATATCGTTGATTTCCTTCCGATCGTGCCTCTTCCACTTAGTCTCCCCTCGTGCCGCGATTGAGGAATACCAATCGGCTTAAGGTCAGGAACATAGTCAATACAGAACTCAATTACCTCCTCATTTCCATAGCCCTTTACGATGCTTCCTTCTGGCCTAGCACGATTACGAACATATTTCTTTAATACTCCCATAAACCTCTCGAAGGGGAACATATTGTGTAGAAATACAGGACCGAGAATGGAAATCTCTTCGACTAGGTGGACCAGGAGGTGCGTCATAATATCGAAGAAGGATGGTGGAAACAGCAACTCAAAACTGACAAGACATTGGACCACATCGTTCTGTAACCGTGGTAGATCTTCTGGACTGATTACCTTCTGAGAGATTGCATTGAGGAATGCACACAGCTTCACAATGGCTACTCGAACATTTTCCTGTAGGAGGCCCCTCAAAGCAATCGGAAGCAATTGCGTCATAATCACGTGGCAGTCGTGAGACTTCAGGTTTTGGAACTTTTTGTCCGCCATGTTTATTATTCCCTTTATATTCGACGAGAAGCCAGACGGGACCTTCATACTGCTCAGGCATTCAAAAAAAATGACCTTCTCTTCTTTCGTAAGAGCGTAGCTGGCACGACCTTGAAACCATTCCGGATGCCGGTCATCTGGGTCTTTCAAAAGTTGTTGATCCCGCCGTGCTTCCTTTGTATCCTTTGTCTTCCCATACACGCCCAAGAAGCTTAGCAGGTTCACGCAAACATTCTTCGTAACATGCATCACGTCGATTGCAGAGCGGACATCTAGGACTTTCCAATACTGTAGCTCCCAAAATATCGATTTCTTTTTCCACATGGGTACGTGCCCGTCAACTCCCTGCGGAACTGATTGTCCGCCAGGACCCTTTCCAAAGATGACATTCAAATCCTTGACCATATCAAATATCTCAGCTCCAGTACGTTCCGCAGGCTTCGGCCGGTGATCTGCCTTGCCGTTGAAATGCTTGCCTTTCTTTCTTACGTTATGATTTCGGGGAAGAAATCGACGATGACCCAGGTACACGTTCTTCCTACAGTTATCCAAAAATACACTTTCAGTCTCATGTAAGCAGTGGGTGCATGCTTTGTATCCCTTATTTGACTGTCCAGAAAGGTTACTGAGAGCAGGCCAATCGTTGATGGTTACAAAAAGCAACGCTCGTAGGTTAAATTCCTCTTCTTTGTGCTCATCCCACACATGTACACCAGGTTTGCCCCACAATTGTAAAAGTTCATCAACTAATGGCCTTAGGTACACATCGATGTCGTTGCCGGGTTGCTTCGGACCTTGGATGAGCACTGGCATCATAATGAACTTCCGCTTCATGCACAACCAAGGAGGAAGGTTGTAGATGCATAGAGTCACGGGCCAGGTGCTATGGCTGGAGCTCTGCTCGCCAAAAGGATTCATGCCATCAGTACTTAGACCAAATCTTATGTTCCTTGCGTCAGCTGCAAAATCTTTGAACTCTCTGTCGATCTTTCTCCATTGCGTTCCATCAGCGGGGTGTCTCAACTCCCCGTCGGACTTACGGTCCTCTTTGTGCCATCGCAACAACTTGGCATGATCTTTGTTCCTGAACAGGCGTTTCAACCGAGGTATTATAGGAGCATACCACATCACCTTGGCGGGAACCCTCTTCCTGGGTTTCTCGCCCTCAACATCGTCACCAGGGTCATCGCCTCTGATCTTATAACGCAATGCAGTGCATACAGGGCATTCATTCAAATCCTCGTATGCACCGCGGTAGAGGACGCAGTCGTTAATGCATGCATGTATCTTCAGAATCTCTAAACCTAGAGGGCACACAACCTTCTTTGCTTCGTACGTACTGGTGGGCAACTCGTTATTCTTCGGAAACATATTCTTCAACATTTTCAGCAAATTTTCAAATGATGAGTCAGCTACACCTTCCCGTGCCTTCCATTTCAGCAAATCCAGTGTGCAGCCCAGCTTTTTCAGACTATTGTCGCATCCTGGGTACAGTGACTTCGTGTGATCCTCTAACATGCGATCCGAATTCTCCCTCTCCTTGTCAGTTTCGCAGCGTCTCCGTGCATCAGCAATGGTCCGACCAAGATCATCAGCGGGCTCATCATGTGCCTCTTCTTCACCTTCACCAAACCCTTCCCCACCTTCAGCATCATCCTCCATGAAAGTATCACCGAAAAGGTCATGATAGTTGAAATCGATATCATCCTCTTCTTCATCTTGTTCCATTCTAACCCCTCTTTCTCCATGCTTGGTCCAACAATTATAGCTTGGCATGAAACCGTGCCGAAGCAGGTGCATGTGAACGACTCTTGAGGAGGAGTGACCCTTCTCATTCTTACATTCAGCACATGGACACATAATAAAACCTCGCTGCTTGTTCGCATTTGCCACTACGAGAAAATCTTTCAAACCCGTAGTGAACTCACCGGAGAGTCGGTTACCGTACATCCATTGCCGATTCATCTGCATTATTATTATATAAAGTATATAATTAACCATCATGCATCTGTTAAACTAACTAGCTAGCTGGAAATAATACAAATCATGAAAGGTTCAAGTTGCTAACCGCGATCACGGAGGTAAAATAAATGAAAACGCTCAAGTGTGTTTCATGCTATGGGGCATTTCATCGAACACCTTGTGTGCATAGTAGGAACCAAAAGCATACCCACCACCCCCTTGTGAATATTGTGAGCAAATGTGGCCAAGTGCAGGGAGCTGAGTCCTATATATAGGGATGGGCCTTTAGTCCCGGTTCACCTGGACAACCGCGGCTAAAGGCCGTGGGGCCGGCCCGAGGACCTATTAGTCCCCGTTGGTCTGGCCAACCGGGACTAAAGCCCCTCCCCTCCGCCAGCTGTGGGCCATTATTTTGGGGACTAATGGGGGCGTACCGAAGGCCTATTTTCTACCAGTGATGGCACCGGGAAGCCTCTCGCACATATTGGTGTAGGCCACGTCGAGATTCTTGCGGCATGGTGTGGGCACACGGAGAAGGATCCAAACGGGAGAATCCATGGGTGCTTGGTGGAGGAAGAAGAGAAGAGAGGAAGAAGAAACAGAGAGTCTCGGGTGCGCACTGTAGCAATGGCCTTCTGCCTCTCGCTCGTGAAATAAAACTGCGCAGGAGGCGAGCAGTTTGGATCTTTAGTCGCGGGTGGCCAGGCCAACCGGGACTAAAGACAGGGAGGCCAGCCGTTTGAATCATTAGTCGCGGGTGGCCAGGCCAACCGGAATTAAAGCCCTCCGCGCGCTTCCCAAACCGCGACGCATGACCTTCAGTCGCGGGTCGCCACCCGAACCGGCACTAAAACCCCTTTAGTCACGGTGCGCATAATTTGGGGTCTGAAGGGGGCGTATGGAAGGCCTTTTTTCTACCAGTGGTATACGGAGATGAGGCCGTGCTACCCGAAGATGTTAAGTTTAGCGCCCTACGAGTAGTCGCATACAGCGAAGAAACCTCCAACCAGGCACTCGCAGAAGACATGGACGCGCTGGATGAGATCAGGGACATCGCACTCGCCAGATCAGCAGTTTATCAGCAATCGCCGCGCAGTCACCACAGTCGCCGCATACGCCAAAGATCTTACGTGGTAGGCGACCTCGTGTTGCGACTCAAGAAGAAAGAAGGACACAAGTTGGAGCCACCATGGGAAGGGCCCATCATCATGCACAAAGTTATCCCAGGAGGTGCCTACCGCTTGAAGAATCCGAAGACATGCGGCATCTACTCCAACTCGTGGAACATGGCGCATCTACGAAAGTTCTACCCCTAGGATTTTATCCCCTACTCGTAAGAAATAAGACTGTACTAGCTACATTATAGCCCGAGCAAATACATGGATTTTCAGCCATCGCAACAAAACATGGTTTCTCAACCATAACTGCAAAGACTATACAGTCGCACTTTCCATTTTTTTCTATTTCTTCTTTTACATGCTAAAGGTCACACCCCAACACACGGGGGCTACACCAAACTGGCATAAGCAAAATCTTCGAGTACTCACACTCGAGGAAATTTTTTACAAGGTAACAAGGTACGCACCTTATGAACACCTTAATCGATTAAAATATACAAGGTCACAAGGTACACAACTTAACACACCTTAAAAACTACAACATACAAGGTACATACACCTTAAGGATCTACAACTATTGTTGAGTAGCCGCCTCTTGAAGCAACCGCTCGGTCTCCACCGCAGTCAGTCGAATAATCTACTCCGCAGCAGGACGCACAACCTCATAATGAGGGACAAAATATACACGTGGCCCTCGGGTGTCAGGGAGTCGCACCACAAAATTGAAGTTAACCTCAGGATGCCACAAACGCACGAAGGCGAGCGCCACCTGAGCACCATAGACGAGCTGCTGGCGTACACACTCGCGAACATCCCCCACCCGACGGAATAGCCTCAACAAGCCACTCAAGCTATCTGGAACAACGCCGAAGGGGTAGAACGCCCGATGGACAGAAGCGAGGGCCTCCCGGCAGGATTCCACCAAAAGTTGCGCCTGACTCGCATGGTACTGCAGAGTGGACAAAAGAAAACCACGACTGCGGTCAGACCAGAAATTGCTCCCATGAGGGTTGGAGCTTCTTGACTCCTGAACAACACGATTGTCCACCCAGTGACACTCGCATGCCCCATCAGGTTCAACAACTGCATGGATAGCAAAAGTGTCAAAACACAAGCAACAATATGCAAAAAAACACCCAGGGGCTCGCGGGACTTACAGATCATGCCCTTTGCAACGCTCGCCATCTCCTCCATCACAAATTGCTCGCGATCTGTAGCAAGTTTCTGCTTCGACTTAGCAACATCTGCCACACCTCGCAGAGCCTTGAACTTACGCTCGCCATCCGCGACACGGTCACGGAGTGAAGCGAACATACTGGCAGCTGCAACCACCGGCTTAGTCGAAGGAACAGCTCCACTCCATGAACCACTGTTGGAGCCCACAATCTGGAAACAACAACAAAGATTCAGAGATAAAATCATACCCCACTCGACAATGTACCAGACAAGATCCTTGGGTACTCGGGGCTACTCCCATCGGTAGAATACAAAGTAAGGCGTGACAACAATACTGACACTCTCAAAAGCATCTCGATTGATGAAACAAAGTACGGGAATACATCCCAAGGTTCATTACACACAAAGGCATACAAAGACAGCGGTCAACCTAAGGAACTGCGGAGGTAGTTCCACTCACAGCGGGCTTTCCACTACGGTCGCGGGAAACTACCTCAGAGAGCGACTTCGCAAGCCTCCCCGCGTGGTCGCCGAAGGGATGAAGCGCTACTGATGTCTACAGACGCTTCTATTCTTATAGACATTGTTGGGCCTCCAAGTGCAGAGGTTTGTAGAACAGCAGCAAGTTTCCCTTTAGTGGATCAGCCAAGGTTTATCGAACTCAGGGACGTAGAGGTCAAAGATATCCCTCTCAAGCAAACCTGCAATTAAGATACAATAAGTCTCTTGTGTCCCCAACACACCCAATATACTTGTCAGGTATATAGGTGCACTATTTCGGCAAAGAGAGAGTAAAATGCAAGTAATATGGATGATTATAAGTAATAATAGCAATCTGAAATAAATATGGCAGCAAGCAAACATGTAGCAGAACAGGCGGAAAATGGTGTTTCAATGCTTGGAAATAAGGCCAAGGGCTCCTACATTCACTAGAAGACACTCTCAACAATGATCACATAAATGAATTCATAAATATCTTCTCTTCATTATGCTACTCTTAACCGCTCTCCGGTCGAATAACAACACCAATCCATGCGTAGGGCTTTAACATCACTCCTCAGAGTAAGCACTTTCCCAAGCAATTAACCCCCATGCTATCACCATGGGACCCAGATGATGCCACGCAAACACCACAATTTCATAGGGTTATCCAACACAAAATATAAATATAATGCTAAACCACACGGTGCACACACTGTCACCTTTACACCGTGATCAAAGCGTTTACGGAGATCTCATAA
Organism: Alopecurus myosuroides; assembly: GCA_028641055.1. Lineage (NCBI taxonomy): Eukaryota > Viridiplantae > Streptophyta > Magnoliopsida > Poales > Poaceae > Alopecurus > Alopecurus myosuroides. The sequence continues at coordinate 40,723,969 of CM054062.1, forward strand.
AAAATAATGAACACTAATCATTGCGTAGGGCTGCAAAAAGCATTCCTTAAAGTAAGCGCATTCCCATGTCTAGTTAACCCCACGCTGTCACTATGAGCGCCCCAGAAGGTACTAGACAAACACCAAAATTCATAGAGTAGACACACACGATGTGCACACTGTCACCTTCACACCGTGATCAAAGTGACTCCAAAGTTCATATAAATAAAGAACTTGAGTAGAAAAAGATGAAGAGTAACATCTACGAATTCAAATATATTACAAAGCTCATGATCACATATAGATCACACCATGGGAGAGAGAGATGAACCACATAGCTACCGGTAGATCCCTCAGCCTCGGGGGAGAACTACTCCCTCCTCCTCATAGGAGACAGTAACGACGATGGAGATGGCGGTGGAGTCGATGGAGATGGCTTCCGGGGGCACTTCCCCGTCTCAGCGGGGTGCCAGAACAGAGATTTCTCCCCCGAAACTTGTCGGCGGCGGCGGCGGTGGAGCTACGGATGTATTTTTTTTTGGAAAATGTCATTTCTACTAGGTTTTATGCCTCGGGGAGTATATATAGGCGAAAGGGCGATGTCGGGAGGGTGGCCAGGGGGTGGTGGCGCCACCCTACGGTGTGGCCACCATGTGCCCCCTCCGGGGCTCTTCAGGACTTCTGGATGCTTACGGGACTTCTAAGACTTCTGGCTTTCGAATCGTCCAATTCCGAGAATATTTCCAGAACAACTTTTCTGAAACTAAAAATAGCTGAAAACATGAACTGGCTCTGTGGCATATTGTCAATAGGTTAGTCCCGGGAAATCAATAAAAATGACATAAAGTGTAGGGAAAACATGTGGAAAACAACATGAAACATCAGAAATGAAGGATACGTCTATGACATATCAAGCATCCCCAAGATTAGTTCCTACTCGTCCTCGAGTAGGTAAACGATAAAACAATAATTTCTGAGGTGACATGCTACTAACATAATCTTGATCATAAAAAATGTAAAAGCATATGCAAGCTGAGATCATAGAACTTCATACACAAACATGATAAATAGAACTTTAATAATAAAGCATATCAATCATTTTTCATCATGAAGAGTATCTCAAATAAAGGATCATGAATAATAATGCAAAGAAAGATAAACGTTTGTTTTAAGTATAGAGAAAGCATGGCAAAGTGATATTTCGCTAGTCCTTAAGAGTGAGGCAAAACATAAATGCCAGGACACCTTCAAAGTTCATGAGGAAGACTAGAGCAAATAATTTTAGAACAAATGATATCACATCATGAAGAAATTATTGATGTTTATGGGACAAATGCACATAGAACTCAGAATGGAAAAAATGCTCTCTAAACTGTGCATAAAGTTAGAAGATGGAGACTCAACATAAAAGTAAAAGAAAGGCCCTTCGCGGAGGGAAGCAGGGATCACTCATGTGCTAGAGATTTTTATTTTATTAAACAGAGGTCTTAAAAGTTTGACACTCCTCCCATCCATCTTTCACGAACCATGGCTAACCGAATCCTCGGTTGCCTGCCAACAATCACATACCGTGGAGGAGTATCTATATTTTGGATGATGTACGCTAATATCAACGAATGCTAAACAGAAAATACAGTACGTCACAAGCCAACTGGATTCACAAGAGCGGCTCCCATGTGAAGGATGCATCTGGGTAGAAGGTCATCCCTCTTTCTCTTCTGTTTACACAATTATGCTTTGACTAATAAATCAGGGGCAAAAATAGTGAAGATAATTTGTTTGCATTAATTTGGGGCTGGGCACCCCGCTGCCAGCTCTTCTATCATTTTGATAAGCGGATGAAGCCACTAGTCTAGGGTGTGAAATCCAATCAACAATTGAGATAAATATTCTCCATTGACGTCCTCATGAGCAAAAACAGGAAAATAAAGCAGGAGTAGTTTTGAAAGTTTTAAATGTAACACATGAGCAATTTACTTTGGAGTGGCAGTTAAATACCACATGTAGGTAGGTATGGTGGACACAATGAGGAAATTGTTGGGTTAAGGGAGTTGGATGCACGAGTAGAGCTCATACTCACTACAGGTGGAGGCTAGCAAAAGACTGGGAGCGACAAATCAAGAGAGCATAAGAGCCGTAATCATGCATAGCGACATAAACCTCATTAATTAAAGCATAAGCGGTATCACAAGTTCAAAAACTAAGTGGTCATGGAGTCTATTTGTGACTGGTTCATATTCATAAACATGGTGTGAGCATGCGCCAAGTCAACCAAATAAAACATTCAAAGGAGAATACCATAAATTTATGCTTCCTTATGACAAGAACAACTCATGAATCTTTCAATGGCATATTAAACACTCTCAGCTATTTGAGGCTATTCATGCTACTCACTAACCACAAGGTTTTAAAACTAAAATAACATTTAGCATGGCATGAAAAAGTTCTAGCCACAGTCTATACAAGCTTCTACTTGCACCATTAAAAATTCTACTTCAAGCATCAGTTTCTTTTCCCAACAAGCACCATACAAGATATGTTTAAACAAAAATACTCTACATGATTAAACAAGCAAACATGATAGTACTCACATAACACTACTAAAACTAACAGCTCTGAATAAGAGATGCATGAAAACAAAGGCTAAATGCAGTACTAGCAAAAAGTGAACACTCACAGAACAATAAGAATGAAAACTAGAGTGTTCTAAGCAATGAAAACGGAGCGTGTCTCTCTCCCACACAAGTATGATAAGATCCAACCACAAACTACAGCAAAGAAAACTAAACAAACTAAAAGAAAAAAAATAAACGACACTCCAAGTAAAGCACATAAGATGTGACTGAATAAAAATATAGTTTCACTAGAAGTGACCTGATAATTTGTCGATGAAGAAGGGGATGCCTTGGGCATCCCCAATCTTAGACGCTTGAGTCTTCTTGGAATTTGCTGGGATGTACCTACGGGGCATCCCCAATTTTAGGATCTTCACTCTTCTTGAGCATATCATATCATCCTCTTCTCTCGACCCTTGAAAACTTCCTTCACACCAAACTTCTCGCAATCTTCAGTAGCAACGTTAGTGCAATCAAAATAATAAATTCACATGGTTCAGTTTCAACACAATCCTAACACTAATAAACACATTAGCTACTGTCACAACTTCTTTTAAAACTCTTTTTCTCAAAAGAACACCAAAAGAAAGACATTGAGATGCAAATGCAATTAGTGGCAGAAATCTGTCAAAACAGGACATCAAAGAGATTTTTTTCGAAAATCTTATGTTGCTTGAATAAAAAAGTGGTCAACTAAGAAAGTTGCGTATATAGCCCAGTATTAAGCACAAAAAACTCAGGTCATTTTGATTTTTCTGTGATTTTATACGAATTTAACAGTGGACAGCAGAAATCTGTTTCCTGCGCAGAAATCCGAAATATACTCTCAACTTTCCACTAGAGCCTTTACTTGGCTCAACAAAGATACAAAAGAAAAGATACAGTGGGGTTGCTAAGGGAATAGAAAACACCCAGGTGCAAAGAAAACAAAAGAAAACGACGGAAAACGGGTTGAAAATGGAGAAATAAAACGGGCTGTCTCCCGGTAGCGTTTTTCTTTAACGCCTTTCAGCTAGGCACAATGATTTTTAAAAGATGCTCACATAAGAATAAGAGTTGAAGCACAATAAGAGATCATCAAGAACAAAATATAAAACAAATTTAAGTCTAACCCACTTCCAATGAAAAAGAATCTTGTAGAAAAACAAGTCATGAAAGCACAAAGTGGCTAGCATAGGAAGACAAAATAAGTGAAACTTCAAAATTTTCAACATAAAGAGAGGAAACTTGATATTGTTGAGATGTTTAAGACTATGTTTACCTCTCTTATAATAACTTTCAGTAGCATCATGAATAAAATTAACAATAAAACTATCACAAGAAACATTCTTATCACGATCCACATGCATAAAAGAATTAATACTCTCCACATAAGCATAGTCATTCTTATTAATAGTAGTGGGAGAAAATCCAAGTGCAGAGGTTTGTAGAACAGCAGCAAGTTTCCCTTAAGTGTATCACCCAAGGTTTATCGAACTCAGGGAGGTAGAGGTCAAAGATATCCCTCTCAAGCAACCCTGCAATTAAAATACAAGAAGTCTCTTGTGTCCCCAACACACCCAATATACTTGTCAGGTATATAGGTGCACTAGTTCGGCGAAGACAGAGTAAAATGCAAGTAATATGGATGATTATAAGTAATAATAGCAATCTGGAATAAATATGGCAAAAAGCAAATATGTAGCAGAACAGGCAGAAAACGGTGTTTCAATGCTTGGAAATAAGTCCTAGGGCTCCTACTTTCACTAGTGGACACTCTCAACAATGATCACATAAAGGAATGCATAAATATCTTCTCTTCACTATGCTACTCTTAACCACTCTCCGGCCGAATAACAACACCAATCCATGCGTAGGGATTTAACAACACTCCTCAGAGTAAGCACTTTCCCAACCAAGTAACCCCCATGCTATCACCATGGGACCCAGATGGTTCCACGCAAACACCACAATTTCATGGGGTTATCCAACACAAAATATAAATATAATGCTAAACCACACGGTGCACACACTGTCGCCTTTACACCGTGATCAAAGCGTTTACGGAGATCTCATAATAAATAATGAACACTGATCATTGTGTAGGGCTGCAAAAATCATTCCTTAAAGTAAGCATTCCCATGTCTAGTTAACTCCACGCTGTCACTATGAGCACCCCAAAAGGTACTAGACAAACACCACAATTCATAGAAGAGACACACACGATGTGCACACTGTCACCTTCACACCGTGATGAAAGTGACTCCAATAAATAAAGCACTTGAGTAGCAAAAGATGAAGAGTAACATCTACGAATTCAAATAGATTACAAAGCTCATGATCACATATAGATCACACCATGGGAGAGAAATATGAACCACATAGCTACCGGTAGAGCCCTCAGCCTCAGGGGAGAACTACTCCCTCCTCATCATAGGAGACAACAACGGCGATGGAGATGGAGGTGGAGTCGATGGAGATGGCTTTCGGGGGCACTTCCTCGTCCCGACTGGGTGCCAGAACAGAAATCTATCCCCCGAAACTTGTCGGCAGCGGCGGCGGAGCTACAGATGTATTTTGTGGAAAAGTTCGATTCTTCTAGGGTTTATGCCTCGGGGAGTATATATGGGCGAAAGGGCGATGCCGGGGGGTGGCCAGGGGGCCACACCACCTGGTGGCGCGGCCAAGGGGTATTGGCGCCACCCTATGGTGTGGCCACCCTGTGGCCCCCCTCTGGGGCTCTTTGGGACTTCTTTATGCTTACGGGACTTCTAAGACTTCTGGCTTTTGAATCGTCCAATTCCGAGAATATTTCCAGAACAACTTTTCTGAAACTAAAAACAGCAGAAAACAGGAACAGGATCTGTGGCATCTTGTCAATAGGTTAGTCTCGGGAAATCAATAAAAATGACATAAAGTGTAAGTAAAACATGTGGGAAACAACATGAAAACAACATGGAACATCAGAAATTAAGGATATGTTTATGACGTATCAGCTACCTTTTTGCCCACCGAGTCTCGAGGAAGCTCCGAGTACACCTTCTCCAGGTCACCTGAGACATCGTGCGCCAGGGCAAACTGGATGTCCGTCTTGGCTCCGCACTCGGTCTGCACAAGGAGTGCTCCTGAAGGGGATCATCCTTGCCCAGGAAAACTTGCAGAAGGCCGCCAAGGGCCGAAGGAACTGGCACGTCCACGAGCAAGCGTTCGTGCAGCTGCGTTAACACTCGGACATCATCGCGGAGGAGGGAGCAAGCTTTGTTCCCATGCTCCTGCAGCTGGGTGCACGCATCCGCCAGAGCATCGCGCCGAACCCGATCAAGGCAGCTCCAGCCCAACTCCCATAACACCTAAACAGAGACGGAGCAGGTAAAACACCAGAAAGCGAAAGGAATGAGCTTAGTCGAATGATATTCGAGCGTGACTCACCAGCCATAGTCTGGGCCAAGGGACGAAGGACGTCGACCAGATCACTGTCGTGCTTCACGGTCGCCTCCTCCAGCTGCTTCAAGGCGTCCTGCGCCCGCGCGATACTGTCGGCTGACTGCTTGTGCGTGGACTCCAACTCCTTCCGAGTAGACTCCAGCTCCTTCTCAAGGTCTTTTATCCGAGAGGAAGCCTTGGCCTTATCGGATTTCAAGTGATTGACCTCATCTACAGTATAAAGAGTGCAATCAAAATAACAGTCACAATCAGGAAGAAATGGAACTAAGGCAAAAAACGTGTGCCAACTTAATTTGAAGGGTGAGGTCGTCCTAGACAAGTTGGTCGCATTCTCCCCAAAGAGAAGCACAATCCGTCTCAGCCGAAAGAAGCCGACGCCCAAAAGCAGCAAGCGAATCAAGAAGGGCCTTCAAATCTCTGAACAAAAAGTTAGAGAGACGTCACTTGAGCCTATACATGACTGTACACAGTCAAGTATAGCCTCGGGGGCTACTCCCATCGGGAGCACTGTCATGCACCCGATGAAAATCAAAACCAAGAAACAAGCTCAGAAAAGAAAAATCTCGACCGGAGTCCATAGCCAACTGCAAGCAGTCAACCATAGAATTGGGGGCTACTCCCATCGAGCGCACTGTTGTGCACCCGATAAAAGAAATACAGAAGGACAACTTGCAGGAAGAAGAAGAGCACTTTACCTAGCTCTGCACAGCGGACAGAGGATCAGCCGAGCTAGCCGAAACCTCCTTCCTCGCTAACGCCCCGACATCTCCAGGCCGCCCACCCGCGAAGTCGGGCATCTCGTATTCTGGGATGTCAACTGCCTTTGCTGGGCTCGGGGGCTTTCGAATAGGATCTGCAACTGGAGCGACGTCTGCGGGAGCCTCCTTCTTCTTCACGGATGGAGTCGAAGAAGTAAACTGATCCGCGCTGATGGTTGCAAGGCTACTGCAGAAGCTAGAATCAGAAAAGTCAAGGAAGCGAATTCACAACAAAAAGGGAGAATGCATAGAACTTACTCATCCTCATCATCATCGTCAAGAATGTCTGGGTTCCAGGCGGTCGAGATCCTCGACTGAGGAATCACCGGAGGAAGCACGTTGAGAGGAGGCACCCAAAGAGGCTCAACCTCCTTCACGGGATCATCACCCAAGGAACCATCCTTGGAAGTGACTTCATCCTCCTCCGGCTTGCGGCGTTTGCGATGATGTAGTTGTTCGCTATCCGACTCTTCCTCCTCCTCCACATCATCTCGTTTGGAGCTTGAACCAGCATCCGTGACGCTGGACTTGTGAGGGGCTTCAGCGTTACTCGCCAGGAGATCTGGACATCATCTGCAGAAACTGGCGGATCACACGTCGCCATGTCCCGATTCTACAAAAGCAAAGATAAAGAGAAGAAGGATTCCAATCGACGAAAACCCAGGCAAGAAGAAACAAAAAGCGAAGGAGAAGATTAGGGAACTCACCTCAGTCGGAGGGTTCCAGGCCTCAAGTGGGTCGAGAGGGCACGTCGAGTATCCCTCTCCCTTCTTCAATTTGGTGATAGGCGCGATTTTCTTGTCGAATTCGGCATTCGAAAGAATATCGTCGCATGCACGGCTCTAGTCGTTGACGCCCGTGTACTCCCACATGGTGGTTGGCCTCTCTTTAAGGGGTTGGATCCTCCAGCGCAGGAACACACCCGACAGATGTATCCCGTTCAGCGGAGTCCCCAGATCTTGTCCCGGAAGCGTGCCACCTTCACGAGTAGGGGGGGTGACGACCTTGCCTTCCTCGGCTGAGAGCGAATGCAGCCATGACTTCCGCCGCTTCAAAACAGCGAATGACTGGAACTCGGGGACGCCACCCGCGCTGTCATCCATTACGTTGAACCACTTTCGGCGCCACCCCTGGGCCGAGTCGACAAAACTCATCTCCATGTAGGGGATGTCCTTGTTCGCCTGAATCCCGAAGCCTTCGGTCCTCAGTGGCTCGCCGATTCTTTCGCCCGGCTGCTTCTTCTCTCGAAATATCCGCACTTTGAAGATGGCTTTCCAAAGCCCCTAGTGCGGATGGATGCCGAGAAAACATTCACAAAGCACGATAAAGCACGAAATGTGTTGTATCGCGTTCGGAGGAAGGTCGTGCAGCTGTATGGCATAGACATACAGCAGCTCGACAAGAAATAGATGGAGGGGGAAGGACAAACCTTGGGCGATGTGCTCCGAGAATGCGACGCGCTCGGTGGAGAGGGGGTTGGGCATCTCCTCCTTGTTCGAGGACATGCGCACGCGCTTGGAGCTCTCCGGGGGCAGCAACCCCTTCCTCTGCATCTCTATGATGCTTTTCTTCATGGAGTTCGACGAGCGCCAATAGCCCGTCTTCTTCGACGGGGCCGCCGTGGACGCGCTCGCCACCTCCTTGCCGGATGCAGCTGCACCATGCTTCTTGGCTCCTGCCATTGGGTGTCGCTCGTGCTCATAGAGGAGAGGGCGTGCACGGAGGAGGAAGAAGATGGATGAGGGCCGGGAAAGTTACTTTTCCCCTAAGGCCCAATATTTATATCAGCGCCAGGATGATCCAAGCCATTGATCTACGAACGCGACGCTCATCACAGCTACCACGCGTGATGCGGAAACGAGGAGGCGGGGGGCAGTTACCCCCGCACGATATTTACGAAAATATCGTGCGTATTTACAGCGCGCGACCAGCCAAAAAACGGGACATGACAGATCGTTTCCGGTCAAAAAGCCGACACGATGGGCCTGCGCTCTACCCCATTTCGTCATGTCCCATCGGGAGCAGTCGAGTGCGCGGTGACATCACTGTGCACCTCACGACATGCAAAATCTCTTTCGTATAAGCATCAAGACACGAATCTCTTTCGCATGGGCACCCTGACACGAAATCTCTTTCGTATGGGAATTTCAACATGAAATATCTTTCGTATAAATACATTGACACGGAACTTCTTCCGTATAAGCTTCGTAACGCGAGATCTCTTTCGCACAAGATCAAGGAAAACAGGATTACCTTACTCGAAGGATCGCAGAAATGCGACTAAGGTAAAATCGCGAGTATGCGGCTCCCGCAACTCTACCTCACGATGTTATCACACATCATTTTAATCCTGGATCATTCGGCCGACTAGGCACATCTGGATGCCGTATTCTTTCGAGTACGAAGGTAAGACCCAAGGATCTCTCCCGTAGGCCTGGAATCACACTCAAGCTGCGTCCTCTGGTAAACTTTCCGTGTCAACAACACGAAGAAAAATCCTAGCAGACGCGCCGGGTACCCCTTTAAGGTTAAGTTCGACTCGGTAAGACCTCCACGGCTCAGTCGCAACGATCACCTCACCGAGTTTGAGCCGGAGGTCTCGAATTCGCGTAGGCCCAAACTGTTTTTTTCCTAGATTTAATTAATTGGCCCTGATCTTTCGGGAGAGCCAAGCGACTGGGCCGTATCCTTCTGCGAAAATATCCAACACGAGGCGCATTCACCACTCAAGTACGCGAGCACCTCGCATGCAGGGTAGACTCAATAAGGGGGACTAGAAGCAAGGACATTGAAGAACATGCAAAATACTTAGCATCAAAAGCAACTCAAGGAAGCAAAAGAAGATTTGAAGAAACTCAGGACATGGATAGATTAGACCAAGACCTCGTGTGATCCTTTTGAGTAATATTTACCATTTTGATATTTAAGTTATGTTGTTATTTCTCTAATGGTGTTATGTGAACGTCGAATACATAGAACTTCACCTTTTAAGGGCCTCGAGGGATTGATTGTGTGTTGGATTGCTTATGTTGGGTTGCCGGAGTGACAGAAACCTAAACCCCAGCTTGCAATACTTCACACAAGGGATTAGTACATACCACGAGTTTATTGCTACGGTTAAATTTATTTCTTAATTACTTTCTTGTATTTGCGGACGCTTTCAAGTAGTGTAATCTTAAGTGTGCATTAGTATTGGATAGGATGGTGCACTAGCATAGGTCTACCCACATAACACTTAACAAAACGATAAAGCTTAATCAACGGAAGTTAATGAAAATAACTAGACGAAACCTCCAGTGTGTCCTCAGGAATGTTTTAGCCTTTATAAGAAGTACCACTGGTTTGTCCTTTGTGCTAAAAAGGATTGGGCCACTTGTAGCAACTATTTACCTTTATTTTGTTTTACTTGTTATCGCCTTGTTACTATTACAAAAATCCTCCAACAATTGTTCTCTAGTGTTTATAGTGAAACCATGCTCAAAATTATTTATCAATACCTTCTTCTCCTTGTTGGGTTCGACACTCTTATTTATCAATAAAGCTATGATTGAACCCCTACACTTGTGGGTCATCAGTCATCTAGTGCAGCAAGAAATCCGAGAAACAACAACAAGAACACAAATTGATTTTTTGGGATAGATAAAGGATGGGGAACTGGACTTACATGCAGGGTTCCCCGGGGGCCACCAAGTGATCCCACGGAGTGGACTGGCGGAACCCGCGCCTGGTACGCCTCTGGTTCCTTGTGGGTCCCCCTGGCAAGCTCCAGGTTCCCCTGTGGCTTTTTCTTCGCATAAAAATTAATTTTGAATTTTCTAGAATTTTTCAAAAAACTTTGTTTTGAGGAATTTTTAGAGGTTTAAGAAGTCAATAGGATGGAGAAAACACTTGGTAGAATGGTGGAAAACAAATGCAAAATTATTTCTACAGAGGTGCTATGACATTCTATAATGCAAATGACAAGTGAAAAGATGAGAAAACATAGGAAAAACATAAGAAAACATAGTGAAAACATAGTTTCATTCATGCAAAATTGATTTGTTAACAAGCTTGAGCAGGTCTTGTTACCAAACCAATTTTATATGACATAAAACTTTTGAATTTCACTAAATAATTATGTTACGTCAACTCTGATTGACATTTTCCCATTCATAACAATTTCATATTCCTTTTGTGGCACTTGAATGAGACAATATAATTCTCCAATCTTGATGGTCTCAATATTTTCAATCGAATTTAGACCATATTTCTTATCAATCTTCTTTGTAAAATAAGTAGTATGCTCTTTATCGTTGACATTGAAAGTGACATTCCCTTTATTAAAATCAATAACAGCCCTTGCAGTATTTAGAAAAGGTCTTCTAAGAATAATAGATATATTCTCATCCTTAAGCATTCGCAACACAACAAAGTCAGTTAACATTAAGAAATTATTAGCAACTTGGATAGGAACATCCTCACAGATACCAATAGGAACAACAGTAGACTTATCAGATTTGCAAAGAAATATGAGTAGTATCAATTTGTCTAGATAAAGCCTCTTATAAGAGAGAAAAACAGAACACTAACTGTAGAACCTAGATCACATGAAGCAGTTCTAACATAATTATTTTTATAGAGCAAGGAATAGTAGGTATACCTAGATCTCCCAGCTTCTTAGGAATTTACCATTGAAGGAGTAATTAGCAAGCATAGTGGAAATCTTCTCATTAGGAATTTTCCTCTTATTATTAACAATATCTTTCATATATTTTGAATAGGAGGCAACTTGATAGCATCAGTCAAAGGAATTTGCAAGAAGAGAGGTTTCATCCACTCACAAAATTTATTATAGTGTTCTTCTTCTTAAGTCTTAAGAGACTTACTAGGAAAAGGCATATGGTTTTGCACCCAAGGTTCTCTTTCTTTACCATTCTTCCTAGCAACAAAATCTTCTTTGTCGTTCTTTGTATGTTTAGGAGGTATTTCAGGTTCTTCTTCACTTTATTCCGTATTAGATGAATCATTTTTATCATTGTCATATTCATTACCACTTTTAGTTTCAGTATCAGAAATAGATATACCATTAGAAGATTTAATAGGTTATTTATTAGCATCATTATCATTAGACTCTCTAATTCTTTTATGTTTCTTCTTCTTTTTATTCTTAGAATCTAGCATTTGAAAGTCTTTTTCAAACCTTCTTGGGTGTCCCTCGGGATATATAGGATCCTGAGTGAAAGCACCACACCTAGTTTTAACACTACAAGCTTCTTTTTTAACTTGATTAGACATCTCATCAAATAAATCATTTTGCACTTTAGTAAGTTGTTCAATTTCAGTTTGAATCATTTAGAAGTTCTTACAATATCTTTAACATCATTAACATTTCTTCCTATAGTATCATGCAAGTTTTTAATAACTAGAGAATTTTCATTCAATTGGTTTTGAACTTCCTCATTAAAATGAGTTTGTTTAACAATGAAATCATCAAATTCATCTAAACATTGATCAGGGGGTTCATTATAAGGAATATCACTAGCATAAAATTCATGAAGAGAGTGTACCTCTACCATAGAGGGTGAGTGGTAGGCTCATATAGTGTTTCAATAGGAGGTAGTTTCTTGACATCATCAGATTTAGTACCCTTCTCTTCAATAGATTTCTTAGATTCTTGCACATCTTCAGGGTTAAGTAAAAGAACTCCTCTGTTCTTGGGTGTAGGTAATGGTGGAGGCTCAGAAATATCAATCATCATGGTTCTTGGCTATATTACCCATTAAGACAGGACGGTGGTGCTATCTGGCGCCATGGTGATGCCGATGGCAGGCCCGGCGAGGGTGTTTTGTGTACGTGTACCATTAACTTGTTTGATGTCTTGGTGTTTTCTGCGGGTTCGAAAAACTTATGTCCTGTTCCTCTTGAGGGAACAACTCTTTCTACAAAAGGTATAATTGTGTCGACGACAGGCCTTGTGAGGGTCTTTGTTTTAATCTACTCTCTAAAAATTGGTTCGCCGAAGAATGCAGAGGTGATTTCCGGAGAGTGCGCATGAGGCGCTATCTCTTGCTTTAGCCGATGAGTCGGTGATGGCTATAGCTAGGGCATAAGAGCCCGTTTTACTCTTCTATCCTCATGCTATTGTGTGGTGCTTTGTCACATTCTTTGGAAGTTTCATTCCACATGATTTTTGTAAAGCTTTTTATGGGGTTTTGTTGAACAAATTAAATAAATCAAGGTTGTATAAATCTATTCGATATAGGCCGGTCCTTTTTGAAAATAAAATAATTAAAATGGGAGTAATGAAAAAAAAGAGTTTCGTTTTATTGTGAAAAATCAAATGGTTTGACAAATGTTTGTGCGAGGGTTTAATAAAAGTAGCGTTAATATAAAAAAGATGTCTCTTTTAATGTGAGACAATAATATGACATTTATTGATAATATAGTAAAAGTTGAAGCATTTTTATAGGAATAAATTACAATATCCTTAAATTTACATGTGTTACTACATAATATCCTTTTTCATGCACTTTTAATTTTCAAAATTTTAAATAACTTAATAGTTTCCCCGGTCCATCTAATGGTTTTCACTTTCCTGCTCTGGTTAAACAGCCACCTACATGAAACCATTGCTACGAGTTGTTATCAAAACAACTTTTAGTGCAGAAGGTGAAGAAATATAGACGGCCTTGACACATTAGAAGGGCCGCATATGAGTTTCGAGTGAACAAATGTATTTCGACAACGGTTTACTGATCAAATAACAAATATATGCCTATTCAGCCTTCGTCGGTATCGTTTCACCTCTCCTTCCCCTCGCAGGCGACGTGCGACGAACTCCCTCCCTCCGGATCTCAGCAGTCGAGGGCACTGGTTCCCTCTATGTGTATGTGTGTGTGTTTGTTTGTTTGTCGCTCCAACAACAGGGTGCTCCGTTGGGTGGTGGGAGCGGTGTCCGGACAAATAAATTTGTCTCACCTCTACTTCGACACAGATGGTGACATTCACGGTGGCACCTCGTAGTTGATGGAAAACGTTTGTTTGTTCGTCCTTCAGATTGACAGTTTGGTCCTCTCGCCGTTCTTCAGATCTAGCGAGACCTTTTTCTCAGTGTGTCACTGACGTGTGTTGTTACAGCGGCGCTGTCTGCCAGTGCAAGGGTGATTCTTCTCGAGCCCATATGTTGGTCCAGTGGCGGTTGATCTACCGTTCTTCTCCGACTTTGTCGATAGGACGCGACGAATTTTGGTCCAAGAAAGAACAGGGATGACCCCCCGTCGACGTGCCACAATGATATGTCTCTTGTTGTCTGCAGCAAGCCTATTCATTGAGTCACAAAGTCCTGTTGGCATTGGTGTTTGCATGGATCTTGAAATGGTGGAGTTTCAGCGTCTCTTCCAGTGTCCCATCTCAGCGGCTCTGTATTTGGACGGCATGAAATCGTTTTGTTTTAGAATTTTATCTGCAAATTTAGGATAATTAGTTTATCCCGGTATGTTTTTTTTAGTTTTTATGTGCATTGCGTCTGGACATGATTTTTGATTAACTGAATACATGGATGCTCTAAAAAACCAAATATATTCCTTTTGCATAAAGAAAAGACTATGGTGGAAGATTTGACGAAGATCAGTATACTGCTTAGGCCTTGTTTGGCCGAAGAGGTTTGTAGTGATTTGCTGAGTATTTTCCCACGTGTATTTGGTGAAAAGACTTCCTTCACCCCAATCCCCTTTTTTACCTAATCACCTTGTCGATTACTCATATCAGCAAGTCCCTCGGATGATCCGGTAGGGTTTCGATTAAGAGAACGAATAGGCGCCGGCGACAATCGTCGGCTAACAGGGGGCACAATTTTACCCAGGTTCGGGGCCCTCGTAGAGGTAAATCGCTTACTCCTGCTCTTGAGATTTGTATTATCAGTAGATCGATTACAAGGTAGGTGCGCAAGCAGAGAGACTGGTCTCGAGCTTATGGCTATGGTGGTGAAAAGTAAATCGGATCCCCCTCGGTGGTTCTGCTAGCCTTTTATAGATGGCCATGTCTCAAACCATGTCCGGGGGGTTACAAACCCTAGTTCTAGGTAGGCAGGAGTTTTCCTGCTTGACCCGCAAGTCTTGCGGGTGGGCCTGTACTGGGCCTTTTGGAACATCGGGACAACACCTTGCCATGGGTCTTGGTTCTGGGCCTTGGACTGGGTAGGCTCACCCGATAGGTCCAGGGGTCATCCCCACGTCAGTAGCCCCCGAGAGTTTATTCGACTGAGAATAGTCGGGTAAGCACTCAATAGTTCATTCTTGGATTCTTGCGACTTAGTCATTCAATCGCTTGTTTTTAAGGGTGTCTAGGATTTAGGGACTTAGTAAAATAGAATAAGAGAGGTAGATGATATTGCTAGAGTTCCCTAAAAAGGACTTGTAAATTCTTCCTCTTCTTCTTCATCATCTCGGAGAACATTGATATCTTCTTGTTGAAGTTGTTCTTCTTGATGAAAAGGATCCTTGTAGAAGTCTTGGTCAAATATTCTCATCTTACTTCGGAAAACAAATTCTAAGTCTTGGAAAATAAATTATAAGCTTCAAGTCTTCACATGGTTGGTATCATCTTCAGGCTCCTTTGTAGCTTCCTCCTTGGTGGCGACTTCATTCAAATTTCCAACACATCATGGTTTTGATACAAACTAGGGGCTGGTCTCAATCTAACTTAGCCATAGCACAAGGTCTAAGCAAACAGAAAAGAAAGGGAAAAAGACTTAGAGAAAAAGGGATTTGGTCTTCTTGAAGTTCCTCTTGATTTTCTTCTAAGTGCTTCTACTTCTTGGGGATGCTTATGAAGTTTCTAAGTCCTTCATTGGTCTTCTGGCTTAATGTTGACTCCAAGGATACAAAGGGGGCATCTGGCACATCATTGTTTTAACAATTCCAGACTTAGTGGTTTTCATCTAGGAGGGCCAACTAGCACAAAAATTACATGGGCATGGTTTCAAGGTGTCCAAGTCTTACGTTTTGGTCTCTCTAGTCTAAGGTTAGTACTTATAGCAAAATTGCTAAAGAAAACATATTGAAAATATTTACAGAATTTAAACGAAGTCAAAAATACTAAAAATATGCCAAACAATTCTAAATTCAATTTTATTTGGTTCAAAAAAATTGGGACCAAGGATATGAAATTATACATCCTAAGGTTTCCAAGGGCATTTTATTTGCAATTTTTAGATTTGTAGAATTTTAACTATGCCAAAAATCACCAACAAGCATGTTTAAATTTGAACCAATTTAAGTCTTTAAAATCTAAGTTTGAACAGTGCTAAAATATTCTACATGATCAGAGCTTTTCAAAAAGACCAAGTTTGCTAAAATTGAATTTGTGGTTGAAGTTATGATAGATCTAAGTTTGGGGGGATTTTCTGCAAAACTGCCTATTAGATTAATTCCGGAAATTTAACAGAAAAGGCTCCTACACATGGCAGACTGCGATTGGTTGATACCGGTTCTGTAAGTGATCTGTTAGGGGACACACGATCTAAATCTAAAGGCTAGGAGGGGTTGGCTTACGACACGACTTGAGCTGTGGCTCGCCTCGGCACTGGCTTAAGCCGAGTCGGCTTGATTTAATATCGGCCGCGCGATTGGGATCCGATGGACAGAAACAAAAGGTAGGGGCTCACTGTGGTGGTGGCTTGAGACGAAGAAGATAACGGCGGCGCTTCTCGGGTGGTGGATGGCGGCGGTGATGCAGTGGCTCCCCGGTGATTCTGAGGGGGGCGGTGGATTCCCCTCGTCACGGGGCTCCTCGTCGTTTCCTCGGTAGATCTCTCTCGTGTGCGAATCGAAGGTGACAAGAAGTGGTCGAGCCGCTGTTAATGGAGGGCTGCGGCTTCCGGCGGCGGACGAATTTTTTTGGCGACGGCGTCGACATATTCTAGGGTTAGTGTTTCGAGCGGGCAAAGGCACGAACATTGAGGGGCGGAGCTTTTTATGGGAGATGATGCGTGGAGGAGGGGGCAGGGGTGTGAGAGGCTTCAACAGAGTCCCTCCTGGACACGGACGTCGAGGCCTTTCTGACGTCAAGCTGCGTCAGCGGCGGGGCCCAGCCGTCTGTGAGAGAAGGAGGGGAGAGGAAGAGAGGCTGTTGTTGGGCTCCTTGCACAGCACGTGCGGGAGGTTAGAAAGTGGGCTTCGGCCCATTTGGGCTAGTTACGCTCGTCTGCTCCTTTTTTTGTTCTTTCTTTTTCTTTTTATTTCCTTTTTTATTAATCAAAGCATATATTTTATTTTATAGGTCTAATTTGCCTCAAATTTGTTTCCATAGTTTTGTAAAATCTACATCTTTTAAAATAAAACCGTGAGGTGTTGTTTCCAACATATTTAAATTTCTAGTTTCCAAAAGGGTTTTAATTCTAAAGGGTGCTTTATGTCTATTTGGAAATAGGGTTTAAATAAACCCATTTTGGGTTTAATACAATCTTGGAAAATATTACATGTTAAAATATTAAATTTTGAAACATATAAACATTGTTTTCTTACCAAACCTTTTTGAAAATATTTGTAATCTTTAAAGTATAGATAAGTCATTTTAGGAAACATAATTAATTTTGGTCTCTTCAAGCATTTTAGAGGCCTAGAATACTATGAGTGGTAATGCCATGAAAACATTTGAAAACAACATTTGATTTGAGACTATTTTAAAATTTGAAATATTTGGAAAATAAGTATTTGAAAACAATTTTGGGGTTGATGAAATAGTGGCCAAAATTGGATTAGCAATTTCCAATACTTTGGTAAAATCTATGTTACTTCTTTTTTGTTGTGTTTTATTTGTTTTTGGTGACTTGTAATAGTAGAAAACAAAAAGTTTAAATTTTTTGTGATTTTGGAATTCCTCCAAAAATTAGGGATGTTACAATATGAATCTTCGCATGATCTTATATTAGCTCGTCATGATAGATAGATGTATGTATAATATTGCTTTAGTAGTTCATGCTTTCTTATGACTAGTCTCAAATAATTAAGAGTGCATAATGTGTTATTAGAATGTCGCATGTGGTGTTTTGTTCATTAGGCGGTATTGTATGGTGGTATCTCCCTCCGAAAAATTTATTTGGATCGACTTGGCACATGCTCTATAAGGAAAGTCTAACAAGCCTCGATGATATTTTGTTTCAGGGTAATAATATTACATCCATACTTTATTCAATGATGTTTATCACAATGCATGATTACGACCGTTATTGTCTTTTGCTAGCCTTCACCTACACTTAGTATGATCTATACGCATGCATCCAACTCGCTTAAACCAAAGTTATTCCAACGTGTACACCATATCTACCTATGCATGCTATTTTATAGCTATTCCAAGTAAATTGCTCGTGTGCTAACTTTCAAAAATTATTAAACCTGTTTTAGATCATGAGGAAGTATTAAATGCTTTATTATTTCTTCATGTTAGATGGCTTCACCTCTTGACTTGCATGATTAATGTGTTTGTCCTTAATACTGCAAAAAGAGCTGGCAAGCGGGTGCCCGGCCCACAAAAGATAAATTACAACAATAATCTCCTCACACTTTTTAATGAGAAATCAGTTCAAACGTAGCTTGTGTAAACAAAGGAGAAGAGGAATGGTATCATTCCTCAATGGGAGCCTCTCTTATAAGCCATTTGACATGAAAGATAATAAAACTTTTATTAGCATTCATTGACATATACATACCAAAATTACATTTTCAACATGCTCTACTTTATAAAATGAAAAGCTCTAGCACATGAGTAATCCCTACTTCCCTCTGCGAAGGGTCTTTCTTTTAGATATAGGATGTGTCTACATATTCTTCCTTAATGCACGAATTAGGAGAACATAATTGTCATTCTGAGTATAATGTGCATTGTCCCAAAATATTATTGATTGAAGCATGTTTACGACATTGTTTCTCCTAAAATTATTATATCTAGTCACCACTTAATCTTTGGAGGTGCTCTAGCATTTATGTTTTGCTCCAAATTTAAGGGCAAGCAAGGTACCATCTTACCATACTCAATTATGATCATTGCAAACTAGCTGATGTTTTAATTTCATATTATTAAATCTTAGTTCTTTGTGCACTTTTCATGAGTTAGGATGAGCTCATAAGCTTTAATATCCTTATAGCAGTTATCATGCACTTGTTAAATACTGATCATAGAATAGTTCTCTGCACATCATACAAAGAAAAGTGTTTGTCAAAGTTTTATTTAACGTTCTCAGTTTATCAACTAAATTGCTTGAGGAAAAGCAATAAGCTAATCTTGGGAAGCTGATACGTCCTAAACATATCTACTTTTCCAATCACTTTTCTTGTTGTTCTCCCTTTAATTTGCATGATTTGGATCAAACTAACACGGACTAATGTTGTTCCCAGCAGAATTACCCTTGGTGCCTATTTTTGTGCAGAAATCGACTTTCCCGGGAAATTCCCAAAAATTCACAAAAAATATTTTTCACAGGAAGAGTCCCGGAGCTAGAAGGGCTACTGGAGATGGGCCGTAGGGACACCAGGGGCACCAGGCGCACCCCACTAGGCCACGCCTACAGATCACCTTGTGCCCTAGGACCATCCCCAGGTCTCTCCTTTGGTATTTACGTCGATTTGTCCGCTAACATCCGAAACCCTAGTTCGAGGGACATAAGTTTCTGTTTTGGCACCCTGCCAAGACGGGGATTCAGGGGAGATCGTCGCCATCATTATCACCAACGCCTCTCCATCAACCATCCATGATTCCCATTTCGATGTGTGAGTAATTCACTACTGTAGACAAAGGGGATGGTAGGGATTGGGTGTGATTGATTATGTCATAGTTCATGAGATTGATAGGGCATGATGCCTAGTATACACTATAGCTGTTAGTTATCGTTGTTGCAACTTGGAGTGCTTAATGCTTGTCACTTAGGGCCAAAGTGCCATGATTTCAGATCTGAACATGTTATGTTTTCATGAATATAAATGTTGTTTTGGATCATATCTATGAGCTGTATGCACCTATTATTGTCCAGAACCCGAGACCCCTCAAAGGTGACAGGTTGGGATATCAGAGGGGATGGATTTTAGTTTGAGGATTACATATATCCATTGAGTCTTAATGCTTTGATCCGGTACTTGGTGAAATATGTACCTTAATTACCATTAGTTCCAAATTGGCCCCGTATCAACGGGATGGTTGGATAAAAGATGGTGTGTGCAAGTTCTTATTGCAACCACACACCACTATTTTCGGGATACATGTCTATGCTTGTTAGTGTCTTGGATGCTCTCTTGTACTCCCTCCGTCCGGAATAAAGTTTCACAAAGTTTGACAAAAGTGGATGTATCTAACACTAAATTATGTCTAGATACATCTATTTTTGTCAAACTTTGTGACATTTAATTCCGGACGGAGGGAGTATATTTGTGCTACCCTATGTTAATTCTATTACATGGTTGATCTCATTCATGCAACATCATTACATCCATCCCTTTGCCTATGATGTTTTTAGCACGACTGCCCAGTCCGTTTACATTCGTTGTTACTATTGGTACTGTTATTTTACTACTGCTATTACTATCACATTACTGCTGCCACCATATCATCGTTACTACTAATAAATTGTGTCAAACAAGTTATTTTCTAGTTGAGCTGAATTGACAACTCAGTTGTTAAAGCTTATAAGTATTCTTTGACTCCCCCTGTGTCGAATCAATAAATTGGGCTATATTTACCCGCGAAGACTGTTACGCTCCACTACACTTGTGGGTCATGAAGACAGAACTACCCGAAGGGCACATTGTAATCGAGATCATTATTAACAAAGAGCAAGACATGAGTAGGTCTTTACCTCACATCGAGGGGCCGAACATGGGTACATCGTGTTTACTTGCATCGATCCCGATGTCATTGAATCTAAAGTCGCACATGCCTTGCGAACTCACAAGTCATCTTCCGATGGCTACAGATGTAACAACCCACGACAGATGCTCTAAGAATCTTCTTTCCCAAACAATCATTTGACCATGTACTCCCGATTCTAGATAAGCCTGGACGAGGGCACATGTACTGAAAAGAACAAACGCAGAGCTAGTTGATAGTTGATAGACCAAGCTTGTGCGTAGATCAAACAAATTGCACTAGGTGCGTTCGAACGGCTTTAGTTCCTTCGAGAGAGCTCCCATTGAGAGTTGAAAAAAGGTACCTAGTGCCCGCCAAAGTCCCAATCCCTACCGATAGCGTTGCCGACTGGTGGAGAGGCCGGATAGTTGCGTGGTGCTATGTACATATAGAGCCAGAAGTAGGGGCCCGTCTGTCGGTTATGGGTATCTACGAGAAGGAAGCTTTTCTCCGAAAGCAGCGCTGGAGAGCTGGAGGCTTCTCCCGGACATCGGCGTTTATGGTGGATATCGACGATGAGTGGATATGTCCTATGCTTAATAAGCTTGCTACCATGCATGTGGATCTCTGTGACTGCGTCCCCTCTAGCTGGCGAGGTGTTGGAGGAGTAGATGGTTAGGAGAGGAAGTCGGTGTTGCGGATCTTCATGGTGATGACATGAAAGCAAGGTGAGCGCTCTCAGTGGCCCATTTTCTGGCGACTCACCTTGATGACCAAGCCTTCTTCTACCTCCAAGTGGAGGGCATTCCTCTCGTCGCCAAGAGGTTTCACGCCTAGCTCTCGTAATTATTGTTGTGGCTTGAGCTCACGTTTCTCCAGCGAGTGCAAATAACCCGATTGTGTTTTCTTGTTTACTTAGGGTCTTTTCTACAAAATTTAGGGGCCACATTGTAATTTTTCCATCTTTGAGGGTCCTGATGTAATTTTTATTTGCCCCGATAATTATTACTATGGCATTTACCCTTCGGGACTGCTATTTGTTAAACAAAAAATGCTTTCGCAAATCAGATTCATGCGAAAAATCTGAGATTTTTTTTCCAGAAATCAACTTAGATGATAAGACGTGAAAGAAGGTT